>CANTUZ010000010.1:15069594-15359594 GCA_947846985.1 Fratercula arctica
ACCCCTCATATATAAGATGCCAAAGGACCTCACACCAGCAGGAGGTGGAGTTTTCTGCCTTCCCCGAGCTGTTTCCTTTGTCTTGCGTTCCTCCTTCAGTACAGGGGACAGAGCCTTTGTCGGAGGCTGGGCTGATCGTGTGCAGCTTCTCCCCGGCTTCCTTACCTAGGAGTCAGAGATGCTCTTAACAGGAACTGCTGGTCCCCAATATGTCAGCTCCTCCTCACCTTCCTGCAGCCAGGAGGATGGAGAAAAGGCTTCCCGCAGAGAGCTCGGCTCCCCTCCACTTTTGGCAGAAGACATTAGCAAGACTGATCTTGCTGATGTTCTGATCTTAAACTGCAGCCACTCAGGATAAACACCTGCTAGAGGCCACCATCCAAGCGTCCCAGGGTGCAGGGTCCGCTGGCTGTCCTCCCACCACTTCAGTGGGCCTTGCATGGAGATGTGTCACACAGCTTCCTCTGGGTCTCCATGCCCGTTTCTTTCCTCCCTCTCCCACATGCAGTATGAAGGCTAAAACCACTTGTGCATTTATAAATGCAACCATGTACCAGATTTACAAGCGTTGGTGCTTTGTCCATCCCTGACATTTGGGAGCAGCCTCAGGGCACATGGACTGATGCAAAGCACAGAGATGGGTCTTCCTCCCCCCCTTTTTTTTTTTTCATTCTTCTTTTTTTAAATAAACCAAGTGAATGAACTGTATTGAACAGCTGAAAAGCAACGAGCCAAGTTCAGTTCCCAGGCAGGAACAGGACATGAATTGACAGAATTAAAAGGGACAGCATCAGTTGAAATTAGCCAACTCAAAACGGGCCTAAACCTACTTTATCTAAATTGCAGTAGTAGCTAAAAACAAGCCTCCTCTTTCAAGCAGTGCTGAGATCCCTCACTTACTGCCTAGAAATACTATGCAATCAGTAAAGCAGTTGGGGGAAGACAGCTTTCCTTCTATATCAACAAAGTCTTTTATAAGGAACAAAGACTTTCTGTGCCTCTGCTCCTGGCACAAAGTCTCTCCATGCTTTAGTGTCAGCCTACCCTTTGAGGCTGGAGAAGGTCAAAGACCTGTTCTCAGCCGAGAGCTAGAAGCTGGAGAGACAATAATGGCTTCCATGACAAGGCATCGGAACTACTCAGCCTGACCCATGAGCCCAGACAAGCTGCAGGAGAGAAAAAAGCCCAAACTTCATGAGGCTGAGGAGGTAGAGAAGAAAAGGCTTTAATTTATATTACATAGCTAGCTCACTGACAACATAAGCCATAGACTTTTCCTCCTCCAAGCCAAATGAGGGTACAGGTGTCCTTGGAAACTCTTGAGCTCCCAGTTATGCTTTCCTACCACTGAATTGCAGACTGGGAGGAAGCCTGGAGGAGCCTCATGCCCAGTCTAGGTTCACACCACCAGTACTGACAAAGCAAAAAGCAATGTCACACAGCAGTGCTGCTAGTCCTCTCCTCTCAAGCTCCTGAGAGAGCATCCAGCACTTCTTAAATCTGGCCAGAGGGTTGCAGGGGCTTTTCTATCACCGCAGCAAAAGGAACTCTGTGGAGAAGAGATTCTTTGGTATGGCACGATGTCCTAGCAAGTCCCAAACAAGGTCCAGGGAGACGCTACCCACCAAAACCAGCAAGAGCTAAATAACTGCCAGCTTGTCCCATCAGCGGCTGAAGAAGTGACAGTGCTCCAATGCAAAGGGCAGGACTGAGCCTGGTGCTGGGGTGCCTCCAGTATTGCAAAGGGGCAGCACCCTACCTATTCTGAACAGAAAGAGAAGTGAAGTTAATTTAGTCAGACAAAATCTAAGGTCATGCAACTCCATTTATGCTGCCAGGAAGAAGAAGAATAGGGGCACGCCACCCACGCTGTGGCCTAACAGCACTCAGCAGCATTCACAGCTGTATTTCTGCTCTATGCCCTCAGCTAGTTTACCACCCATACCTGAAACCACTCTGACCGAGACAGGATTCACACAGAGAAAGGACAGGCCACCAGGTGCATGCTAGTTCACAGCCTGGGAAGCCTCAGCCATGGCTGGGGCCACCACAAAGTTCCTCTCAAACCTCTTCCCTCCCCCTGTGCCTCGACACCCAGCACTTTACCCTCACAAGCGAGGATAAAAACATTGGAGTCTGAAGGTCCCAAAAATTATGGTCATACAAACAGACAAATAATATTAAGCTTTGCAAGTGCACAGAGAGGAACTGCATTAATTTCATCTAGGGAACCCAGAAGCACATCTGCACGCTGACCCACGCACCAGCGTCAGTGGCACCAGGGCCAAGACCTGTCCTCTCCCTCCTTTCTAAGTGACAGTCTCTTCTGCCAAAGAGCTTGGAAGTTCAGATGGTCAATATTGCTATGCTTGTTCCCTACAGACTCCTGCTAGGTGTTGGGAAGACCATCTTGACATTAAGAACAGGCAGTGGAAGTTTACAGTTTCTTCGAGAAGGGGGAAAAGAAGAGCTACAAAAATGCCTTTCAATAAGTTCTGCTGGACCAAATCCTGGTCACAGAAAAAACCAAAACAGACTAGAGAAAAAAGTTTGATGCCAAAAACTAAACAGTGAGGAGGCTTCTGGAGACTTGCCTGAGAGTTGCCATGTCAGGAAAACTGATAGGTGTCTAGCTGCCCCATCCTTTAAGTGCACGCAAAGAAGAAACACATAAAGCCACACTGCAACACTAACGTCTCTCCTCTGAGAGCTCAGATACCGTGGGTTACAACTGCTGAAGCTGGCATGACACGAGCTGCCATCTCTCGTGCTGCAAAAGGAAGGGTTTCCTGCAATTGGCACTGCCTGGTGTGTCGGCTAATGGCCGCACACACACACAGAGGAGCAGAGCTGCTATAGCAGGACCAACCTTGTCTGGCAGGACATGCAGCAGGTATCGGGCATCCAGCTTTGGGCAGTGCAGGGTGACCAGACAGTGCCAGCAGGCAAGTTTCAACCCTCGAGCATCCTGAGCAGTAACAGCAATAAGACAATAAGAGTAAACCCGGTACGACCTCCAGTGTTTTCCCTGTGCAACCCTGGGACAGTATTTCAAGAGAAGATGTATTCATGTGCCTACAAAATGTCTCCTCTTAGACTCATCCTTTCTGCAGGTAAAAACATTTTCCATGAGGTCTCTTCAGCGTTGTCTGTCTGATCGACACCTTTGCGGACAGATGCTTCTCTCTGGATTATTAGCAGTGCTGCATAAGTTTATTTGTGATCTACAGGGATGAGTAAAAAGGGCTGGGTCCACCCGCAACAAGCATTTTGCTGCAATGCCTATCAGGACAATTTACAAGAGTTGCATTTGGCATTTCCCCCCTCAACAACTTCAGAGCCTCCAGCCAGCTCCGGAGGAAGCCAGCAACAGGTTGGAGACCGAAGCACGAGCTCGATAGCTGCCTGTCATGCCCGGCACGTCAGCCAACCGCTCTGCACACAAGCAGCCGGTTTGTTTTATCAGCCAGCACATCGCCTGGTACCAGCCACAGCACGTATGTCCCAGCTGGAAGCTCGGGGATGTGACAAGGTTGGCTTAGGAGATGGGGTGGAGAGATGGGAAATATCGGGGAGGTGAGCTCATAGGCAGCAGTATGGGGAGAAGTGGATTTATTGCGGCGGTGTGGGATGGAGAGGGGCTGGTGCACGAAAACGTAAAGGACCAGGCTTGATCTGTACTGCTGCTCACAGAACAGCTTGTTTTATGGGAAACGTCTATGAGGAATTAGGCTAAAACCCAACCAATTTCTCATGGACCACTGAATAACTATCAGATGATGAGAGCTTTTGGCCATGACAAACTTGGGTTAAATTGGAACCAGTGACTTAATGTTTCCATACCCCTTTGCAGAATAAAGGCACGCAGCCCGCGCACTTGGTTGAGTCCTGTTCACCTACGACAATTTACTGTGCTATGGTTTCAGTGTTTGCGCCACAGAGTTCACTACATAACAGGTTCTGTTGAAATGAATTGTTGATTTATACTTCTTTGTGGAGCTAAAAAAAACCAGTTAATCCCCCCCCATTTTTAATCTAAAATCCTGGAATACTACAGAGGAGCCAGGGCCAGCTCTACACTGGAAACTGGTCAATATTACAAACAGATGATAGAAAAAATATATATATTTTACAGAGCCATAGCAACCAGAAGAGAACAATAAATCAGCCTGGGTTTGAAAAAAAAAAAAAAAAAAAAGGCACAGTCAGGGAAAAATATATATGAATTACTGGGAGATTTTATTTGGCTTTAGTCATCCTACTGGGAAGAAATAAACACTGTTTTACAAACAAGCTGGACAAGCCTCATTTGTATTCAAGCAAGCAAGGAGTTTGGTTTGGGTTTGGGTCTTGTTTTGTTTTTTTTTTTCCTTTGTACACACAGAAATTGGCCTGTGTCAAGAATGTCTGAAAACATATTGGCAAGGAAAGAGTCACTGAGGCTACCACATTAGAAGCTTTCTGGACTCCAGAAGATCTGAAGATGAAGCCTAGTGGTTACACCAGGGCAGCAGGTGACAAGGTATCTGCTGGCTTAATGGCTGCAGGTCTGTGACCCCAGCCAAATCACCTAATCCTACTGAGTCCCATTTTCAGTGTAAAAGTTATACTGCCTGTCAAATGCAAAATGTCTCCCTGGCTCAGACTAAACTAACTCGAATCAGATGAAAACTGCTGAATAAGAAGTCTATACCTGTAGTCCTTACAACTCCCGTAATCACCCTTGTTTAAAAACAGGGGAAACTGCAGCACACAGAGCTGGCATAATGGCCCCAAACTGATGCACCAGGCTAATGCACACATAGGCAGGAACAGCGTACGTGCTTCCTCAAACTACAGACAAGTCACCACACAGTAATTTCTACCTGAAGAAAGTACGACATGTCAGAAATAACTAAGGAAGGCTAGACATACCTCATTTTGGGCCTGCTTTTCAGCCTGGCTGCTGAAGGCTTGTGTGGCTGTGCTGCCTCAGGCACTTGCACGCATCAGTCAGAACCATCCTCCCCTCCAGTAACTTTGGGAAATTGGCCCACGGACTTGAATCATGACTGAGGACAGAAGCTTATGGATACTAAGTTTCTGCAGGTTTCACAGAAATAACTAAAGGACAAGAGAAGATATTTTATACCTTATCCTCTGAAAAGGGAATCCCTCACCACGACAGTGCAGAGGGTGCAGACATGCCAAGAGAGGTGTTTGTGGAGGAAAAAAAAAACCCAGCACAATAAATCAGCTATAGCTAGTTCGGTTATTGTTTCGACACGTTGCTATCAACACGTAAAACTTGTCGTGTACCTGCTGGAATCAGTTCTGTACAATATACTTTTCAAAAGTGTAACAAATTTTCTAAAGAATAATTCATATGAGCAAGTTTCTCCTGAAGTAATCAGCTGAAATCTACAGTAAATCGCCACCCACAAATTACATCTTGCATGCTTACTTCCTGCGTTTGTAGATTTTTGTTACTAATGTGTTGCAGTCCCCAAGACACAGCTTCCTACTACTGACTAGTCAAAGGTTAAATATTAAAATTCAACTTTTAAATTAACTGAGACTTCAAAACTCATATCTTTTAGTGCACTAGTAATCAAGAAACTATGAAAAGAGATAAATTATGTATTTATGGAACTATCAAAAATTATGTTTAGAAGACCTGAAGAGGACAGCTAGTCAGTCAAGACATATTTAGAATATGAAGGAGACTATGAAGGCTCCTATTCTGCCCCCACCCAGAGGAAGGATCAACTCTTCCTGAAAAATATCCATGAAGAATAGTTTGACTTGTTCTCAAAGGTATGCAGCAATTGGGAATCTGCAACTATTCCAGTGCTTCACCACACTTATCATTTGAAAGTTTTTCCTAATGACAAACCCTAAGCCTACCTTACAGAAATTTTAGTAGTGATAGGTCTCTTGTATCCCCAGTAGGCACTCCAAAAATTTATTACTTTATTCCCTACAGCAACCTTTTGCATATTTGAAGACTGTTCTCACATATTCCTTCCTTCTTCTCTTCCCTAGACTAAATAAACATAACTCTTTTGATCATTCCTCCACAGGTCATATTTTCTGCACCTTTGGGTCATTCTTACTCCAACTGGGATGCATCTCACTTGAAGTCTTTTGCCCAAAATGAGATACAATGCTCTCCCTTTCCCTTCAAGGTGTTGCCAGCAGGACCCTATCATATGCAATACACAGAACATCTAAATTTATACATCAGAATAATTTCACTGCTATCTCTCAGCATGAAGAGTGTGTTGGTTTAGGTATAGCTCACTGGTGATACCAACCCCGAACTGGTGATAGTAACTCCGAACAGTCATCTTCTTTCAGAACTGCTGTCTTTCCCCAGCTGATAACGGTGCATTGGATTATTCCTGTGTAAGCACAGGACCCCACACTAGTTGCGCCTCCTGACCTTACCACACATCAGTGCTTCAGACTATTTTGCTACTTGCAAAAGTCGCTCTGAATTCCAACCGTCTGTGCCCTAGTGCTTTGCTGTGTCTGCAGATTTCATCAAGATGCTCTGCATTTCATCATCCTGGTCAATACCAAATTGCATGAGCTCTAGGACAGATTTTAAAAGAATCTAAACTCTACACATCTTTTGTGTTTGATGACTACACATTGACAATTACTCAGGGTCTAAATATCCAACTAGTATCGCATCCCTCTTTCTTTAGTTTTCATCAAGATCGCATTTCCTTAGCTCGCTCACATACTCGTTGGAAAAGACAATGTCAAAAGTCTCACTAGTATCAAGGTAGCCAACATTCACTGCTTCCCATGGTGCCTGTAACTTCATGACAATTTGTTTGTTCTGATCTATTCTTGATAAATCCATGCTGGAACATCCGTTATTCCCTGGATACCTTCTACATGGTTTGTTTTTCCTAGCAGTTTCTTAAGACTTGAAGTCTGATTGATCAATTAAAAACCTCAGGTTTTTGCATTTTTGGGGTTTGTTTTCTTGGGTTTTTTTTGGTGAGGCGGGGGGTGAAGAACAGCATTTGCCATTTTCCAGCCTCCTGTAATGCTACAGCCTGTCCCCCCCTGCAACGGTGGGGGCTCAGACTTCTCAGGCTGATGTGTTCTGGGGTAAATGTTACCAAGCTCAGCCAACTGCAAACCTGTAATTCATGGACGTCATCCTAATACTTCTGAAGCTAGTTCCACTAGCTAGTTCCCCACTACAATTCATGCACTGCAGAGAATATAACCATGACATATGCTATACCATTATCTTTAGGTTCTCTGCATGACGAGTTTTTCCTGACAATTTCTCCAAACCTGTACCTTACAGCTCCATCTGTTTTCTTTCAGGCCAAGAAACATCGAAGCAGCAAGAGCTTATACACACAACCCATTTGTTTCCATGCTTCATCAATATATTGCCTTGATGATGTATATCAGGCAGGCCCTTGAAAACAACCTAACTCTACCTTAGAGAGAAAAAAAAAAATGCAGATTTTAATTTCAGGAAAGCACAAACCATGGCCTCTGTATACTGATCAAGCATTGTAATAGTGCAGTACCTAAAGAGTTACTAATTGTAACAAGCCCTGGATAAGCTTTCTCTAGGCAGAGCATTTCTTCCTCTTCCTTTGAATTGAAGTATAAATTTGTTCTACCATGAGATATTCCCAGTATACCCACAACCATGACAAGCAAAGGTCACTGAATTGTGCAAAGTTTCATTTTCAAGGTTCGCAGGTTTGGAGTTTGTTATTTTTTTTAAACTAAAAATAACAGAGTTGGAATCCGTGGTCACGGTCGAACAGTGATAAAATTAAGAACAGATAAAGCCACAAATAAAATTTTTTGAGACTTGCAAGCTTGGTTTTGTTGAAGGAGGGGAAGTAGTGCCATTTAATCAAAAGCACAAAGCACCAAGTGTTTGTTACAGTGAGCAGAGAAGCCAAGGCTCAAAGAGGTCTGAAATTCAATGCAGAAGACGGCTTTTCTAAAGCACAGCCACAGTGCAGAAGAGACGGAAACAAAGGAACATAACATTTATTTGCTTAGAAGTATCTGTTGCAAAAATACATCACTTGCAATGAGACATCCTTCACAACTGCAATACACAGTAATAATATTTAGAACAGCAGTAGCTGCTAGATGAGTCTTCAACTCAGTCACCGCTATCTGAAAACGCTTGGGCTCAGCAGGAGTAGAACTATACCTTACTCTCCCCCAACTTCAACCGGACCCAGCACATCTATGATAACCAAAAAAGTTGGTTTGTTATTCAAGAGATAAGAATTTAGCTCTTCGCTTAGCTTTCAAAGTAAACAATGTTTTGACATGCGAAAGTGTTTGGAGCCTATCCAAAAGGTTCCTGCCAGTTTTTTTTTGTTTGTTTGTTTTTTGTTTTGGTTTTTTTTTTTTTTTCTTGCTTCTTGTTCAGAGTGGATTCATAAGCATTGCTTAAGTTGTTTCAGTTCACCAAATGCTTTTAAGGCTATTTTGGAGTATTAAAGAGACTCCACAGATTTTTTTTAAAAAACTGAAGAGGACAACATTAAGGTACATACACCAGAGTCAAACAACGCTCATCATTGTTGCATTTGACAAATGCTCCAAGTGGCACCATCAGAAAGAACTTAAGCAAAAAGAATCCGTTCATCATGTAAAAAAATGCTGTCATGCCACAGCCTGCCTAAGCCCAATGTGCTTCAGAAGAAGCAGCCCTTCAAATACTTCACAGTTTTAAAGCTTTAACATCTGACCAGAGAAGTCCCGGAAAAGACCAAGGAAAAAAAGATGATGGCAGAAGCTCATTTGGCTTTGCAGAGTGAGCGTGTTAGACTGCGGGAAATCCTATTAGGCAGAAAAAAACCCAAACCCCACTGCTGAGCACTGGGTGCCTGATTACCCAGCGGTGATGGAAGGGAGAACATGGGAATTGCTCTGGAGACTGACAGCCTGAGAGGGGGCAGCTCGCGGAGTAAAGCAAAGCAAAGCAGGACACGTCAGATGTAGCAGAAGTACTGGGGACTCTGCAGAGCAGCAGAGTGAGTGAGCTTACACTAAAATCACTGCATCTATGGTCAACTGGTGTTGCTCTCAGAGACCAAGATGAAACATGATAGAGCCCGCCCCATAACAAGTCTTACTTTTAAATGCATCATCTTGTCAGGATTAACCTGACATCTATGATTAGACATAAGATTTTAGCTTGAGAAAGTTCTTATTCAAAAGAGATAAGTGATAAATAAATTTGTACTAAAATAAAACTAAAGTCGATCACTTGCTGCAACAGCACAGAGTTTACTTTTTTACAGGGCAAGGAATAGTTGGTAATACTTGGTGACAGCACACAGCTGCTTGCTGAAGGGCATGAAGCTGAATGGAAAAAAAACAAAAATCAAACTCTTCTGTGATATTTTAAGGGGCCTCTGGAGGTCTCTCATCCAGCCTCCTATTTGAAGAGCCATCAACAATGCCAGATCAGGGCCGTTGTAACTTTGTTGAGCTAAGTCCTGAACCTTTTCAGGAACTGTTCCCTGTCCTTTGCCACCCTCCTTGTGAGCAAGTTTTTCCTGAAGCCCTTCCAGAACCTCCCATACTACAATTCAGAGCTGTAGCCCCTTGTACTATCTATGGCTTGACCCCACAAACTTGTAACTACCCTCCCAACTACCCTCCTATAATGGGAGCTGTAGGCTCCCGTTAGATCACTCTGCACCTTCTTTTCCCAGGCTAAACCAGCCCTGCTCCCTCCAGCTCTCCTCATAGCTTACGTGCTCTAGGACCCTGACCACCTTGGACTCTCTCCAGTTTTTCAGCATCTCTTAAACTGGGAGGCCCAAAACAGGACACAGTATTTTAAGTGAGTACTCCAGTGTCATGGCAAAGAGGTAATAACTTCCCCCAATCTGCTGCTCGCGCTTTTCCTACAGTAACCCAGCATGTGGTTTGCCTATTGCATGATGAGCGTAGTGTTGGCTCATACTCGATTTCATATTCAAAGAAAGAAGTCAATTTATGATTCATACACTGGATTTTTTAATAACATAAATTGAGAGCTAAACACCCAGAGGCTAGAATCTATTAACATATATTTGAGCAGCGCCTTTAAAGAATCACGGTGGATAGAAAGTCAAAACCAGCATGGATAACCAGAGGATAATACCAGAGGCCCTTAGAAGTTCAAGTCAGACTGATATGCATGGGCACAATCACTCTTTCCAGTCTAAAAACAGTTCATTGGCTTTGAGGTCAGAAAGATAAGACTGCATTAGTGCAGGAAACCAAACAAGGAAAGTCTCTGCCCTGAGAGCCAGCTTAGTCACTGAGAAGTTTGTCTTAAAGTACCCTACCAAACCCCATTTCACTCTGCAGACCTCCTCTCACACATGAAAAGGGTGAGACAAACAAGCAACTACTATAGACAGGCTGCTTAATGTGCAAACAGAAGGCACTCAACTCTATTAAAGAGACTGTTATGAGAACCTACACTGGACTAGAAAATTTAAAAGGCGCCAAAAGGGGTCTTATATGCAAGATAAGTTAACATATAACATGTTGTATGTTATTTTATATCTAAGAGGGAGACTCAGATGTTTTCTTCAGGCTCTGTGGTCAATACATAGAAAATGTGAGCATGAATTCATCACTGCATTGTCAGTATCAAAAAGCTACTGTATAATATAATTTAGGCAGGACAGGAACCTCAAACAATGGCAAAAATGATGACAGTCATGTGGATTTAGATGCTTAAGAGTATCAAAAATCAAGATAGAAAGGTGAGCCCAAATTTGGATGGCAACCGGGGAAGATAGCTACACAGCAAAGGTTACCAAAAAAATGCTTGTGTCATTTTAAACTGCAACAAGAGACACTCCCAATATGAAGACAAGCAATAATCTGTGCTGGCACCGGTCTCTGTCAGTCAATATTTAGAAAAATACCTGATAAGAGTTGCCACAGCCTCAGAGATTTGTCACAGAGGTTAGCAGAGCAATCCTGTTTTCATCTAGACCTTTCCCATTTGAGTCAGCCAGCTGACTGAAAACCAGCAATAGAACTCCAAGCTACTGAGCAATTTATTAACTAGTACAGCAAGTACCAAATGCTTCAAATTCAATAATCATTGATTTAGAAGGTACTTTACCTGTAAAGGACCTCAAACTAGCTTAAAAAAAAGTTCTTCAAATATTTTCATTCAGATCTTGTGATGCTGGGGAGTGCCTTTCAAGTACGTTATGCACTCAACCATTCCACAGGTCTTCACGTGTTCACACCACAAACTAATATTCAATCTACTGATATAAACGAAACGCAGAAAGAGCAGTGCAAGAGGATGTTTTGTAGGCACCCTGCCTCTCAGTTTTCTGGCAAGTCTCCATCCGCATTAATGATTCCCAATTGTTAATTCCATAGCCCTCCCAGCCTTGGCATCCCTTATGACTTTTACATTTTCTCATCTCAGCAACTCCTTTTTTACATACGTTGCTGCTGCTCACCTTAGAGACTACAGGAAGAGATTTTCTTGTGAAGGAACTGCAACTTTTTTGGCAGTTACAGCCCTTCTGCTTAGAATTGAGACTTTATGAGATGGGTGCTCCTCAGCCATTTCAGGACAAGCAAATGAGATTTTCTTACAAAGAGAACGTGAAACTAACAACACATGAAAGATACGAAGAGCCACTGGGCAGAACACCTATGGTTACTAACTGTTTGGTATCTTCCACTTTTAAGTACTAAGGATTTGGAGTTACCTGAGCAGCAGTTGGATTTTGCCTCCAGCAAGCTGGGGTGACGGAAGGAACACACTCTTTTGGGTTCCCACACAAAGATAATTCCCAAGATTTGACTGAGTGCTGACAAGACAAGTGTCACACTGTGTAATAGACTTGACCCTTGAGAACGAGAGCAGGAAAAATGAGGCAGCATATTCAACCTGCAGTACCTGACTGGAAGACGTATCTGGCTAAGCCTTGCATTAACTCTGCTGGCCAGGTGGGTGGTGCTGACTCCCCCGTTTCTCTCTTTAGTCGAAACGTCAGCTCAAATCCAAAACCACTTGGTCCATCTGTTCCCGTAAACCTGGAGAGAATGAAAAATAAAAAGTCAAGACATAATTCTTGTAACCAGAGCAGGCTTCAAGATTAGGACCATGGAAAAGGGATGAATGTTCTCCTGATAGAAAAAGATAAATTTAGAAATTCTCCTATTTCAGTCTAGTATATCAAATGGCATAATGTTGTTAGGTTAGCTGATGTAATACAATTTAAAGATAACTATCATAGTCATGTTTTCAGTCAGAATAATGCAGTCTTGGAACCACAACTTCTTTTCTTGGACCGGTGGGATTTTCAGCAACCTGAATTTGTTTCTAAAACATGATTGTAAGTTTGTAGTGATAGCTAAATGGGGATACCAGAGAAAGTGCATAACAGAAAATAATGTTATTACGCTCTTTTGAATTCAAATTTCTATACATTGAGAAGTGGGATGCAACTAAAGTACTGGGTAGTAGGTTTCTGGGTTGAAAGTTGAATATTTTGATGTAGAGCACACAATTTCTGCATTGTGGATGGTCAGCAGGGGAGAGGGAAACAAGAAGACGCAGGGAGAAAGTTAATAACCTGTCACATCTTACACTAATTCTTATTTTGCTCCAGTATATGCCTGCACACATTCTCTTTGTATATCTAGGAGGACAACAGTGGGAAAGCATTGAATATGACCGCTACTGTTCAAGAAGCAGCAGTTTGGCCACTCCCCCATTTGACAGAGATAGGTGCCAATTTATTTGGTTGGGTCAGATAGGGTCTACCCAGGAGAACAGTCATAATCGAAGCATCAAGGCTATAACAAAAAGGAGTAAATAAAGGATACCGCATGCTGCTCTTTGCTTCAACAAAACTAGTCCTTGAGAATACTTTTTATTTTATTTATACATATGGGAAAGTTCCTGTTCCAAGCCCCCAACAGCTAAAAATGCCACATTTGCCTGTGGAAAAAGAGAAATGTCATGGACAAAAATGTAAGCTCACAATCTGAAAGCAAGTCGGAGACATCCTTGTCCTTTTTACCACTGTCATGGTGTTCCTCGCTCATTTGCTGTGGCTGTTCCACAAAGGCAGAGGAAAGAAAGAGGGATTTAAACTGAGCATAAAGACACCTCACAGAAGCTTTCATAAACCAGTAACATTCTGCAAGTTCAGATCTCCAACATCTGCAGCCATTGGCAAATTCTCTGGAGAAATTTTGCAAATGTCTTGGATGCTGGTGCCTTGCTGGCACATATGAAAGGTACAACACACAAAGCGTTAACATTGTACTACTTCTAAAAACAGTCAAACAGAGCAGTCAGGAAAGTGATGAGAGAACTTTCCATTTGAAAAATACAGCTCACCAGCAGTTCAGTGACCAGCTCCAAGTGTTAGATGGATTGTTCCCATAGGACTCTGGTTTGAAGCAGAAACACTTAATAGTGACGCTGCCTAATGACATACTAAAACTGATCAAATTTAAGCATCAATGCAACTGCTTCATAATGCAATGTAACTTTACTTGAGGATTCTTCAAGGAAAGTGGTAGACTTTCAAGTGTTGTAACAAAAGTAGTTAAACATACCCAAGGATAGAACTAAACTATGGGACAGTCCAAAGAGATAACAACAGCTGTGACTGAAAACAAAGAGAGCAGGTATTGGAAGTCACTCAGACATCTACAATAAGGGGGAGTAAACAATATAATAAATAAAGACTGTATTTTGTTAGTATAAAAATACACAAACATGCCCATTTTTGTTTCCTTCCATATTGTCCTCAACAAAGAATTTGAGAATTATATATTACCGAAGCAAATTCCCTATGAACAGAGCAGATAATGCACTTCAGAATGGTCAACTGGTACATGTAAAACCTCTTTTAGGAAAGAAGCGTACCCTTAAGCAACAAGTCAAATAATTACATTTAGTTCTTAAATAAAGCACAAGCTTACTGAATAACCAGACAGCCAGGGAGTGGAATCTGGCTGTGCAGCAAAACCTGTGTTCTGCAATCACGCATGCAGGTCCACCAAAAAGGCTGGTACAGGATGGCGATAGCCTTACAAATGTGAAATTGTACTTTGCACATTCAGCAATACTGTAATGTTTTATTAGTTTCACATATCAGTTAGCAAAGGAAAAAGAGAACTAGTCGTAAAGGGAGAAACAAAAATGCTTCAAAGTGAGTAGTTTTCAAGGACTGATTCCAGGAAAAAGCATATACCATAAACCAAAATACATTATGAATGGGTCAATTTTAAGAAGGATCAAAGTTAACAAAAAGCCTTCAAGGTGATTTTTCACAGTTAAAATTTTTGGAAAGTAAGATGGCTCCCTATTGAATTTTCTCCTTTCAAGGCATGTTCTGAAACAACACAGCTTTACTTCTAATATGCATTGAGCTGGAGTTTAGCAGGGGTTTTTTTTGAACTCCACAGACCTTTCTGCTTCCCAGAAGTAAGTGTTTAAGAGAAGACCGCACATGCTTTACATTGATCCATACACAAGTCACTCAGTAACAGAGGTGTTCAGGTGAGTATCCATCAAATTTAAAGCCAGATTAGCATTTAGGAGAACGCTGCTGGGCAGCAACACATCAGTAGCTGCAAATCAGTAAAACTGATAGGCAATGTTACTTACATGGGGTTTTTTGTATGGTAATGAAAGAGACTCTAAAACAGAGAACTACTAATAGAAAATAAATAGAATATAAGATAAGAAAATGAGTAGTAAGTTACTTCCCTTCTAAGATTTAAAAAAAGTCCCTGAAGAAAAATATGTATCTTGCAAAAACCACTCAAAATTGCAGCAGCATACAATGCCTATAATTCTCAAAGTAACAAATCTTAGAAAAATCCTATTTGTATGTAAGATATTTATACTCAAAGATTAGATTTAAAATGTTTTTTAATAGCTAATGGCCACAGGTTCCTGAAAATACACTGCTTTGTTACAGTGAAATTTTAAATATGTGCAATTCACCTGTATTGTGCAGCTGTACCGAAGTAACAGCCTATAAAGTAAAAGCCTTTGATCTGTTTAATTTTAGGTTGGTAATTTGTTTTTGAAGAAGTTGTGACACATGTGGCTTTAAAAGCTTGCAATTATTTTAGAAATCCCTTATGTTTAATTCAGACAAGTCTTTCATAGGAAGAAATATTAATGTTCAGAATGTAATTAGGATACTAATTTTCAGTTAGCATTTTTGCCAAAGCTTTTGCTGTTATTCTTCAAAAAATTCTAGTATTTGAAAGTTGAATGTAGTTTCAACAGCTGCCATATAATTTCTCTCGAATGAGCAATGGATCATAATCCAGGACCAGAGCTCCTGCCCGAGGTTTGGAGGATGTACACAAGAATGGAGAGAGACCTGAGCTTCAGGAACTAATAAACCTATAAACCTGCCACATGCCTCTAACCCTTGATCTAACAAAAATCACAGAGAAGAATCCAGCAGCTGAGTTACGCAGCTTAGTTTCTCTTACGGGAGTCCTTTTCACTAGGGAGTGAGCACTTACATTGGCCTCAGCTCCAAAATTTGTGAGGATAAAGACGCATCAGTTCACTGGCGGAGAGGCGAGTAGCAGCTACAGCCAGGAAATGCATGGGAAACGAATTTCCCTGGTAAAAAGCCCAAGACCTCCAAATAGATGTGCCATATGAATGGAAGACCAAGCAAATGGCTTTTCAGCCCCCAAAAGGATAAAGAGGCTCATCCCTTATATCTGGGCTATTAGCAGCTGCTCATTCCCCCAGATCATCCTTGTCCATTTTTGTTCAAGACCTTACCAACAAGACAAAAGATTGTAACCACGAAACCCATCCACCTTCAGGGAGCTAATAAAGTGAGATTCCCCATAAACAAGTTAATTTATACCAAGATGTTCCATCACTTCCATGTGGAAACACTGGATTCCTAGGGCAGCCTCCTCCTCCTAGGGTACATCCCCACTGCTTGGGGGTTATTTTAGGAGGCTGCTGAGAAACAGGACAAAAAAGGATCGCATCTCGCAGGCTTGTAGATGTTCAAACTCATGCTCCTTCTCACAAGTTACCAATTTTCACCAAACTTCCAGAAAAGTCAATCACCTTCAGCCAGCCATTGTCAACCAACAAGCTAAAAAAATACACAGTTCCAGAAGAGACAGACTGAACAAGCCTCATTTTCCATAGAAAACTGGGTGGAGGGATGAGGATAACCCATAAATGGAAGAAGTCCTGCTAAAGCACGCAGAAGCCAGGTTTGTTCATGACCTCTTCCATCAACTCCCCAGGTTCTCTGCTACCTGCACCTGGACTAACCTGCTCCCTTCCGAGCAGGCAGCAAAGCGTCCGCCGCAGGTCAGCCCGACCCCAGCTCCTGTGTCAACTGTGAAGGTAACACGTTTTTATTACACACTTTTTGTTCTACAGAAGCAAGATTCTGGCACTATTTGGGGTTGGTTTCTTTGTGAATAAGGGAGGTGGGGACTGGGGTGGTGGTTTTGGGATAGTTTTTTTTCAGTTGTGGTTTAGTTGTTTGTTTTGTTGGTTGTTCTGGGTTTTTTTTGTTTTGGTTTGTTTTTTTTTAAATCTGAAGGTGACCAATTCAGACTACAGCCAATTTAGAATAAAGGCTTTGGAGCTCAGTTCAGCATCTCAACACTGGAGTGCTTTGCAGGTCATTTCTTCAGCAAAACAATTGCAATACCACAGTCCAAAATAGCCTCAGCTTTACAGTAAGACAGCTGAAATGGAGCATGTGCAGGAAGGAAATCTCAAAATTAGTATTTTGTATCTATGTGTGGCCCCAGGTACATAGCCTGAAAGCTGCAGCACAGCATTAAGTTTCTGTACTAACAGATCTGAGTATTTCACATAGTTTGGTTTACGCCTTGGTTCTGCTGAACCCTACACTTTCGAGTGCAAGCTTCTCTTAAATGCCCCTAAGGAGAAAGGAAAAAGAAAACAAATTCACAATTTTGCCCCCACACTATAAAGGTTCTAACTATAAAGAGACAGAATGCATTGTATTGTGCCTGCCACTGTTTTGCCCCTCCAACACAAGGGCACATCGCCTTTATAGCCAACCCAATGGCGAAGCAGCAGCTAAGTTTTCACAAAAAACAAACATCGATGGAGAAATTCTTGGCTTGCTGCATGCCCACTGACACACATCAGATAGTTCTATATTATGACTACAGCAGTAATGGAAGGCGCTGGTATCTGTCAAGTCAAATCCAACCCTATATTTAATATTAAAACCTTATTTTGTCGCATGAACAAAAATAAACCTTTTGAAAGCCAAGGTCATATATTACATGCCATTCTTTGGGTTAAAACTCCCTTTATCTGTTCAGCAAATCAGCTTGGCAGCACAGACCACATTGCAGCACTGCGCATACGCTGAAGGAGCCTGGCTCGTTCCTTTAATGAGGTAAGAGTTTCACTGATCATGATATTTAGTTCCAGCAAAAGAATCCAAAGAAATAGAGGCCCCTTTATTTACAGAACCGTGTGGCCGGGCCCCCCAAGCCCCCCGCCACCCCGCGCTCTGCCAGGCCCCTCTCCTGAAGCCACACACAGAGAACTGAAAAGCTGCTCCCCTCTGCAGCAGAGTACCCAGGGCGTTTTTTCACATCAAATAACTCAGCTTAAGAGGATCAAAAGCCAAACTAGCCCTTTGCTTTAAAAAGCAGCTCTGAAAACCAGAGGCTTTTCAGTTTAAATCAAAGCTATTTGCCAAACCATTTTCATTCTCACTTTTGCAAGGAACAAGAGGAGGTTTGCTTCACTGCCGTGCAAAATGGCTGTATTTCTGAAATTCTGCTTTTGAAAGCTACAGAGCACTGGACAAGGAGCAGAGTGTACTAGGTGTTTATTTTTTGAGAGTTTAAGAGTATGTGTATATAAATATATTAGGTGAACCAATCCCTGAAAATGGGAGTTTACGCAGGGAAATGCTGGCCCTTCACTACGATTATTTCAGCCAGGGAACAACAAGAAAGTTCTTTCAGGGTGTTTGGGGATAGTTAGGACTGTGCTTCCAGAAGTCACAGCTCTGCTCCCAGCAGCTCCAGGGAGATAAACCAGGTCTCTTTGGGAAGTGAGGGCAGGCTACTCTGCACCGACTTGTCCCAGCTTCAGTTTTCAGTTCCACCACCACTACTTTTGGGAAGCCACTTCAGACGCCTTTTGCTTCAGCTCCCTAATTGCATTTCCCCACACCTTCTACAAAGACAAAACTTCCTGCTCTGCTGCCGATGAGCTACTCTGATACTGTTTTGAAGGCTGCAGAAATACAGTATCACTACAGTTCTAAGCCTGGCATCAGGAAGCGCTGCTATTATTTCCATCAGAAAGCAGCTTTAATTCTACCACCACCCTCAAAAAAAAAGAAAAAAAAAAAAAGGTGACACAGTAATTGTCAATCCATAGCTTTCAGTACATCAGATATATTAGAAGCTTGTTAAGGTGGTTAAACCAAGCTGATGGGCTGTGCCCACCACTCTGCTTGATGAGCCCAAAGTACTTCAAGGCCCAGTTCCCCTTAGTGTTTTAAGACTGCATAGCTAGTAACCATCCCAGAAGATTTTTCTATTAGTTAGCAAAGATACTACTATTAGCAACACAGAGGACTGGTGTAACCAAAAGCACCAGGGTACTCAATCACTGACTTCACAGGTCCTCCCTGAGAAAAATCAAGATGTACACCATTTCCCTTTCACTGTCCACATCTGCTTACAAACAAGCAACACAAAGGGTGATCTCCTGTCTAAAACCCAAGGAGAAGCCTTCAACTGGCTGTTACAGCCATTGAGTTGAACACCTTAGTGTCTCCATCTCCTGGGAAGGACATCAGGCAAGAGCTGGTATGCCCCAAACAAGATTATGCAGAGAGTCAGTCTTCTGAATTCAAGCCCCAGGTGTGTTACACAATGTCTTCCCACTATAAGCAAATGACTCTCAGATTCCAGAAAGAAAAAAAAAAAAAAAAAAGAGAAGTTACCCTACCTAGTGCTTCCAGCATCTTGCCTAACAGGAAATGGTTGGTTTTAGTGCAGCTGTCAAACAATATAAAAGTCTCATCCGAGAACCCCGACGGCATGCTGGGATGCTCCTGTGAAGCAATTTCATAAGAAAATAGGCATAGCAACCCTCCTACATGAAAGGCTTAAAAAGTATCCAGAAAAGTTATTTCGGCCAAAACCCACCTGCTTACTCACATACTCTCCCAGATTGCCTCCTGGCATTGAAAAAAACATCAGTTTTAAAGAAAAACACATAAAAACATCTGAGAGAAGCAGGGGGTGCTTATCTGGACATCAGATGGTTATCTCTTCAGAGAGCTTGACAGGAAATTCCACGAGCTCTCGCAACCCAAACCTGCGCGCAGGGTCTTACTGGACTCCTTTCTAGCTTGACTTAAGAAAAAGTTTCATGCATAAGCAGGGAAAATACAAATGCAAGAAGAATACCTGCTAAAGATTTCTGTTCATGTAAAATCAAGGTCAGAAGCGACACATGGTGCTCAAGACGTCAGCCTATGCCTGTGCCCAAAGCTATTGCTTAGAGCTTGCTCTTGCAGTACATCATATCAAATGCGTAAGCCATCAACCAAATGGAAAACCTTTCTAGAAACAGCAACTTAAATTGTTTTTAGAGAATTATTCCAACATCTAAATCCAAACAGATGCAGAGGCACTCACTCTGCAGTTATTTGGAGGCAAGTTTCTCAGCTTTCCGAAATATTCATGCAGGATCTGCTTAGAAAACTTACATTGAGACAGATCTAAGTAAAATTTGTGAATTGATTTGTGCTGGCCAGCATGCAAACAGAACTGTGCGTCACTGAGCTACCATTCAGCAAGTGAAGTGCTGTAACAGAGAAGAGACTTCAGTTTAAGTTTCACTCACACATATACAACACTGATTTCATACATTTTACTATTCAGTTTCTTCAAAACTCAGCTGGTGATAATCTTGCCCCTGAAGCCTGGAGATTCCCAGTTTAGGTTGTTTTTAAAAAATTGTTTCTGTTAATAACAAATGTTGATACAACAGATAAATTGATTTTTCCTCCAAACATTCAGACTACAGAGTCAAGTCAACCTTCTCCTAACTGCAGACACAACTGTCTTATGAGAGATAGTGTCGCTTGAACTACACGATAACACGGTACAGGTTTCCAGCAGCTTTACACACAAGCAGCATGGGAATCATTGTGTGCATTCTGTAGACATGACAGACTGGCCACTTTTTAGACACCTAAATCAGTCAGGAATGTGAGAAGCACTTGTCACACAAGTGTCATTAAAATGTGTCCATACCACAGTTGCCTACACCACATGAGGAAAGGTTAAAAGGGGAGAGGAGGGAATCTTACTGCTCAACTGCCTACTGGGAGGGCAATGGGAAGATGGAGCCAGACCCCAGATACGCACTGCAAAACGGCAAAGGTTGATTCCAGTTACATGTATCTGGAAATCTTTTTCACGATAGTGGTCAAACCCTGGAACAGGATCCAGGGAGGCTGTAGAAGTTGGCTCTTGGAGCAGGCATCAACTGGAAACTTTTGGAGGTCCTTTCCAACCCAAGCAACCCCATGAAGCATCATGGCCAAGAACACAGGTATGAACTTTTACTACTGGTACCCTGTGTCCAAAACTGAGCTGGCAGGACTCACAGCTGATAATTCACAAACATGTGAGTTAAACTCATTTTGACAGAAGTGGTTACTATACTCAGCTCCTGCCCAGCCACATGGGAAACATCTCCTGAACTATGCTCTCTCCAGCCTAGCATGTTAAAGTGAACCACCATCAGTTTTCAGGTCACTTTAATGTGCTAGGCTGCAAGTTAAGGCAATTTAGGGGTTGGTTCTTTGAGGTTCAGCTGTCCATGAAAGTAGTAGCATCTGGAAGGAGGACAGGATCCTACCTAGCTGCTGGAGATTAATTCCTTTGAGCTCTAGAGGCTTGGAAGCATTATTGTCTCATTCTGGAGAGCGTCAACACACAGTTGTACATGTAAGGATAGTGCATGTACGTTAAGGGCAAAAGGCTGTAATGGCCCTGACGGTGCCAAAGGGATCTATCTGCTTCATTATTAACACTGTCAAGAAACTTCAGAATACTCTTAAAGACCTAAAACAGCATCCGAGTGACCTAATTTTGAATCCCTTGTCTGCTACAAAATTCCCATCCTCCTCAACAAGTTACTTAGGCATTGGATTCTCAGATGTAAAATAATGGTATTTCCCTGCTTCAAAGCAATGTGACACACTCATCATATAGGAAATGCTTATATACTCCATCTATCAAGGTCACAAAAGCTGGGAAATTAACTCCACATTCTGCACAGTATGGACAAACAGTGAACACGGGAAACAACTAAAACGGTTGTATGGGATGTGTCACTCTCTACCCCAGCAAAAGACGTCCACATGAGGGCAGTTTGCTTTTTATTTTCTCTGTTTTATGGTGCATGGATGTAGCTATACCGGTAGGTGATGGTTTGATCTCCCGTTACAGTCGTAACTAAACTGACAAGACCGAATCATTTCATCTTCATGATTCCCAAAGACATATTAAAAAAATAATAATAATAAAAAAAACTATGTTAAATCAAGCGACTAGAGGACCGGACATACTTTGCAGCTTGATGCCTCACACATTTCTCCAGGGAGCCACCCAGGCTTCTCACCTCACAGCCAGCAGAACCAATCTCAACCCAGCTGAGGTGTCCCTGAGAGCAGGTTCTCAGCCACCACCTGCAGCATGCTGCCAGCACAGCGAGCACCGCAAGGGAGGCCACGCTTCTCCGCACGGCCAGGAAAGCGCAAACAGCCTCTGCAATGGCCTGGGGAAGTTGCCGCAGAGTTGCATCATCTTAATGCTGGCTGAAAGGATCTGGAAAGAATAGCTAGGAGTACAATAAGGATTTATGACTGCATTCACAGAGTAAGGGGCAGGGAACTAATGAAAAAGAAAACAACTTATCAAGACCCGTACCTTAACATTTCACTTAAGCTGTCCATTTATGCTGCACTTCAGAGCTACTTATCCTCCATTTCTACAAGGCCCAGCAGAATAGTGGTCTCACTTGGCACAAGCGGGAGGTGATTCTGCCAATACAGCACACAGTCCCTGAGCCATACAGTGCGTTAGGGAAGGCAACCTTTCATCTGCGCACAGATCCCATGTCACATCGGGACTGAATCCTTAGTTCTGATGCATTGGTCCTTGCATAGCCTGCAGGGAATGGTAACACATCTCCAAAACTTCACCTAAGGGCTCAGCTGCAACCTCATCAGGCAACGGAACAAAAGCAAGGGGCCAGTTCGAGCCAGCACGACTGGGAAGGATGGTATTAGCGTGCTTGGTGAGCAGCTGGGAAAAGGGCACCGACTTTCCCTTGCAGTGTCTGCTGGCTCCTTCCTAGCTCCTACTGTGGAAAGTTCTGCAGCTGCTGGGAGGAACCCATTCGCATAACAAAAGCTGCTTTCAAAAGCGGTATGGGAGGGTGGAAAGAATAAGAGAAAAACCCAAAGCCAGAAGCTACACTGACAGCTACAGTTAGTTTTTTTCAGCATTGCCTAAAAGTCTCAAGTGAGGATCAGGGCTCCAACATGTTACGTAGAACATAAACTCTGGTGTCTCCCATTACTTTCTTGCTGGATAAAGAACACAGGTTAAAAATTATGCAAGAAACAACTTTAGCACGCCCTCAAGCACATTTTTAGAACTCTCATATAAGTAAGTTCTCAGCTGGGCAATAAATGAGCTTGAGGCATAAAAGGTCTTTAGGAGCTTTTAGGAGCCTGAACTCCCACAGATTTCAATTGGGGTTTAGGCACCCAAGTATCCTGCTGGATCTATGATTCAATCCCTGATCTTTCACTTCATTAGCTGTGGAAATCAAGATGATGCTTCCCTACTTGCTGAGCTGTTACACAGTCTCATTTCATTGTAAAGGGTGCACTCGAAAACATACTGGGGAGCACCATAAGAGAACTTAACCAATTAAACATGCAGGGAAAGGCCCTTGGAGTTTGAGCTGCAATTCCAGGGAAAAGAAAGCACCAGACTGCTGGTGAAAGACTCCCAAAAGGGAAACTTGAGACAGCTGCAATGAAAAGTCTACTCTATAGCTTTATTTTTTTTTAAACCTGCCTTTAAGTGTTAAGCTTCTCCTGCAAGCCTATCGTTCCTTTGAAGCGTTGGAAACTTTCAGGGGTAGGAATCAGAGGCTGATATTTTTGATCTATAGAAATAAACACCTTGTGAATGTTACATGGCCTCCATCCGCTGTAAGCCAAAATCCAAAAGGATAAAATAAATCTTGGCCTCTTTAAATCAAACAAAGGAGGAAAGAAAGTATCGTTCCCCCCCTTCCTTTCAGTGGGACCAGGCTTACCCCTAAAGATTTTAATAGTGGCAAAATAGTTTTGCATCTCAGCCAAGCCAATCACAGAAAGTGCAAAATGGCTCAGCTTCTCTTACAATCAGGAGTAAAATGGGGAGAGAGACGTCAGCTTACTGCATATTTCAGTACTGCTTAACTTTTTACTGCAGTAAGCACAAACATGCTCCTCACGTCCCTGATCACTTTAGAAGGAAAAACCTACCCAGTAAGAGAGTTCAGCGTACAGCTCATCACAGCCGCTCAAAATCCTCCATCCGTCTCTGAACACTAAATTCTTTGCTTTTCTGCTTAATGTTACTCTTCAGGGTAAAAAAGAATTCAAGGCCCAGAGACATATTATTTTTGCATAATAAAGTTATACATATGGATTCAACTTAGCTAGGAAATGTCAACTTAAGGCTTGTCTTCATGAGGAAATTTACTGTAACTAGTCTACCAGTATAATTATATTGCTGCAGTTCTACTGGTAAAATTCCCCTGTTGAGCCTTATTCATAACAACAGCCGCCTTTATGGTTTATTTTTGTCGACTATGCCAAAAAAGGCCCCTGCTCCAGAAAGGCCACAACAATTCACAGGGGAAGAAGGGAAGGAGCTACGCCAGTGCAAGTAGAGCAGTAGAAAGAATAACAGTATAGAAATGGTAGTATTTCTCTATACTAATTATTTGCTACAAAAAAATTAAATGCTGTAAGAAAGCTACACTGCACATCAGATATCGTTGCAGGTGAGGCATGTGCCAGGTTTATGCCACATTTCATAGCTTTGGTAAAGTTCCCCAAGCTGAACACTGCTCTGCATCAGCACTTCCACGTGCATCCTTTTGTTCTCGCCTTCTCCCCAGCTGTTGCAGCACATTTCCCAGGCACGGGCTCTTTCCCCCATTCCCTCCCAGGACCGATGCCTCACAGCCCAGCCGCTGCCCCGGGGCCCTGGACACAGCACTGACCCTCCAAAATAAAAAATGGGTGGTAAAGATCAGCCCCTCTGGTTTACAGTTTGCATCTTCAGGGATGAGAAGAGATAGCTGAAAAGCAAATAACTCTCTTTGCAAAAGGGATTTTAAAACAATTGCCCTTCACTTCGGCAGTGCAAGAATGCCGAGCTAGACAAAACAATGAGCCATCTGTGCACCCTTCCCTCCTTCCCTTGTCTCTACTCTCTGGGCTTAAATCAGAGCTCCCCAAGAATGGCTGAGTCCCCCCTCACCTCCGCCCACCCTGCTTACATCCTGCAAAAAACAGTTTTCTGCCCTTTTTTTTTTTTTCCCTTTTTGTTCTTAAGAGCCCTTGCAAAATCTTCCGTTAAACCTCAGCCCTTTGTCAGGTGGTATCGCATCTACCCAGCTTTGTCAAGCGATCAAAAAATGCCTCCCACCAGAGGATCCTTGTTTACCATCCCTGAAGGCAGAGTGGCACTCAGGAGCCCTAGCCACCCCTTTGTCCAAGGAAGGGAATACCATCTGAATGGGAGACCACCAAAGATTTGCAGTCCTCTTTTGTTAGCCTGGTGTCACTGCCTATTGGGCATTGATTCAAAATTGAGATGACAGTAGAGAGGCAGCTGAGTTTGGTAATTGCTATGGAGTTTCCAGATTAGGAGAGAGAAATTTGAGCTATTGGCTCAAATTTTCAAATAAAGTTGGTCATTTTATTACCAGTGGTAGTTTGTAGTTATCAATTGTAACCACTGCCCCATCAAGGAATACAGACTATTCTAGTACTGGTCAGGAAGGCATGTTCCCAACGCTAAATCTGCGTTGAGGAAAAAAAGGGGATTAGGTCTGAACAACAGCATTCAGATGCATCTCTTCAAACATTCATTTTGTTAGTATCATTATTCCAGCAAGCAAAAGGATAAAAAAAGTCAACCCTCCTTTGATCTCACCGCCGGAATGGCCACACAGCTCAAGAAATGCTTTTACCTTCATGTCCCACTGATAAAAAAGACCACTATCTTTTAATTCTTGCTTTTTAGAACATCCTAAACAGATCTTTATCACGTAAAACAATCTTTCGCTAGAAGACCCAACTTTGATCCCCAGTCGTTCCTCTTCCCGTCAGGCTGAACTCGCTGGGAGGGCAGAGCCTGCAAGCTCTCCCACATCATTCAGCACTAACTCAGCTGGGAGACGAGAGTAAGGAAGCCCCGTCTTGGGCCAACTCTCCTCCCATATGCCAAGATCATAAATGTCGAAGTTCTGCTGACAAAAAGAAATCATCCAGTTTGAATACCATGCCCCCTCCTCTGCATGGCAGCAAGAGGCTCATCTTACCGGGATGCACGTGCAGATGTGCTACTGAACAGGATGCGGGGCTTGCTGTCAGTAACGCTCAGCTATAAACCTACTTCCAATCTTTTTCCTTTTTTTTATTGAAAACAGTCCTTCTTGTAAATCGAACTACTGTGCTGTAAACCTTAAACGAATTTCCTTCAATGCTTCAAAAAAAAAAAAATATTCTGAGCCTAGCACAGTTCAAGCGTGCTCTTGTCCCTCAAACTCCGCACGCAAACACAGATACACTGCAGAGGACTTCTCTCTGTAGGTGGCCTACATCTTTCACATTATTAACGGTGCTAACTACCTCCAACAAATGACATTTGGAAGCCAAGTGCGCTCTGCCCGGGAGGAGGGGAAAAAGAGATTTCCCCATGGTGACCATAGCTTCAAGGGAGGTCTGCCTCCAGCAGAGAAACACAAGTCTTAGCCCTGGTGCATTGCCTTAGTCAGAGGGACACCATCAATGGGGCATGTAAATAGGCATGACGCTTGGTTTAACTGTTTTTTGCCTGGGAGACAGGGAATTGAACCTTACATGATCACCCTTGTGCATGTGCTTCTTTAAAATGTCCCCGCAATTTTTGAACTCATTGGTCAAATTCAATCAAGTCCTTCTAAAGAAGAGTTGTCCCCAAATACCACATTTCAACAAAGCAGGCAGAAACAAACAGCCAGCCAGAGGAGAAGGATCTACAGGCACGCCCAGGAAACAAGTTTCAGTAGAAGCACAACTGTATTTCTAGACACCAGAGAATCCACACAGCTGAAACCTGCTAAAAGTACCCTCATTTTAGGAAAAGCTCAGTCTAACTCATATCTTTATAGACATGTAAAAAATCCAACCACAAGACAAATCCATTATAAAAACCCAGATCTTATTTTCCCCCTGCAACTAAACCTCTCATTTCAACTCTGATCGATTCTCAAATAAGCTATCATTAAAAGGAAATACCTTTTTGTCACAGAACTCCCTAGTGCTGTGGCCTTTCCCTTCCCACTCTGTCATGAACCTTCCTCTCCCCTCTGTCTCAGAAAAAAGACCAACTTGAAAAATAAGCATTATATTTGGGGTCAATCTGTGATAGACAAACAAGAGGCCTAGGAAGAAAGAGGAAGTTGAGACTATGGTGCTCATCTTGGACTCTTCCTCCTCCAAGTACGTGCTCTTGTACGTGCTTCCTAAACTGATATTCCCAATGTCCTCTTCCACATCATTCCCTTTAGCTGGGGCAGATGGTTCACCTCCAGCAACAGTACACAAAAGAAATACTTCTTCAGTGCACTGGCTAGAGCTAAATTCCCACACATGAAGCTGTGGCAACATGAAGCAGGAAGATATGGAGACCTGGAAGAAGTTCCTCAGGGACCATAAATCTCCAGAATTTCATTGCTGTGGTGACTGTTCCCCACAACCAACCCATCAGTCACACCTCACAAAAGTCTGATCTGGGAGCAGAACCACTATTTCCCAATCCTCAACTTCAGGATATGTCCACAAAATTCAGTCACTTCCCTATTTCACATGCTGAAATTGCTACCAAGCTGCCAACCCTGACACCTGCTGTGTCCTTTGACTTCAGGATTAATAGTCTAGTGAAACAAAATGAGGATGAGGGAAGCATTTGCATGTCCGTACTATTCTTCAAGAAAGTGCTCAGGTTCTTCTGCATGAAGTATGCTTCAATCCCACACTTGAAAGAAAGTGGACACCGTGAAAGGTGGAAGAAAACCTTGGGTTTTTAGTAATTTTCCTTGAACTTCAGGCTCAACTCCCACACTAAACTGATTTAATAAAATCATAGAATAGTTGGGTTGGAAGAGACCTTAAATATCATCTCGTTCCAACCCCCCTGGCAGGGCCAGGGACACCTTCCACTAGACCAGGTTGCTCAAAGCCCCATCCAACTTGGCCCTGATCTTTCATCTGTCCAAGACTGCGATGCTGAACTCTATAAAAGTTGTTTCAAAACCTTATCTAAAATACGGATCCACAACTAACACCACCCCTCTCTAATTTACTGTCTTCCCAAAGGGCCTTTATTTTATTGCATTTTCATGAAAACAAAGAGGGGCAGAGTCAGTCTCCACCATTTTAAAAGCGTTCACTGTCACCTTGGAGTTTGGTGTAGTATTTCAGCGGCGCTTTAGGCATGTAGCTTATAAAGCACTTAGGGACCCATTAAATACCAAAATTTAAGGCTAAAGGCTGGCAAGTTGAGGGCAGTGAGCTTTTAAATTTATGAAAGGCTACAGAACTAAGAGGCCACTAAAGTGACAGCTGTCAGCACCACTCCATCCTACATTCATGCAGGCTCAAAGGAGAAGCCAGCACGCACTCAAAAGAAAGGGAGCACTCGTTCCAACTTTCAGGCTATTTTCTAAATACTCTTTTCAAACTCTTTTCATTCTTGGAAAAAGCCTTCCAGAAAACATCCACCCCTCTGCAAGCCTTGCATTTGTTACCTGATCCAGTTTTGCGCTCCTTTTTCTTCCTCCCAGCTCTAACAAGCATCCTTGCCCTTTTACAAGTTAAGGTCATTCAGAGGACCTATACAAGCAAGCAGAGCACAAGCTGGACCGGAGACCCTGAAAGGCTCATGCTTACCCTCACCTTTAATAGGGAGGCACCACCCACAGAGACAACACGTTATCCCGGCATGCACCGCTCCCTCCAGATCCAAATGGTAAGTAGCGCAAATCAAAAGGACCACAGCAAGTTGGAACCTGTTGTCTCTGCGGGTGGTACCCTGCATCTGTATTAGAGATGAAGGCAGCTGTAATCTCTTTGGTTTTATGCAAATGGGATGCTGCGCTTTGGCTCCTGGCTAGCTGCCAGGAAAAAAACAAAACAAAACAAAACCCACCACCCTTGTCAATATGAAGTTTGTGTAGATCAGGAAACCCAATTATTGGAATTTGCATAAAAAGCTAAACATCAAAACACAGTTGGCATGTTTGTTCTCAGGATGTGGGAAGGCCACAAATACAAATCTTATCTCTTAACCTAGCCATAATTTAAGTTTTGCTTTCTATTGTGGCTCTGAATTACAACCTTCCAATTTTAATACAAATAAGACTATTCAAGGTTTTCAGGAACTCTATCGCATCATGGTTCTCATTTTCCATGCACTTCTTAAACTGCTAACAAAAAGGGCGAGCACTCAAACTACAGGAGCAGTTAATTGGAGATTCAGCCTTGGCCTCACAACGAACTGGAGAGAGAAGTCAGTCTGGTGGAAACACACATCGCTTCCCAGCTCTCCAGACAGCCCTGCAAACCCCTGCACAAGCACAATTCGGGGCTGAAGCACACCGTGGCACTGCAGTAGCTGAAGCTGGCTGGCATTGCCTTCCTCAGGCACCCGTTCTCCACGTAGGCAGAAGTCACCATCACGCCTGGGAACCACAGGACGGAGGAGGTGTCCGTGCCCTGGCATCGGAGCATGAATCTGCAGTTGCCAGCTGAGGCACCGCATTTTGCACGGATGCATGGGGACACGCTCCCTGCTGCTGATTTTGCTGTAGGGCAGTAGCTGCCAGCAAGGGGTGGAAAAGGGATTAGGACCTGTCTCCTGTCCCACAGCCACACCGGCCAGACGCTCCCTGCCAGTGTGCTCACATGCTACACATGCACTCACTGCTGCAGGACACTGCCTTTCTTTCAGAAGGTCAGAACAGTCCAATAAAAGGCTCTGCTCTAACCCTGCTGAATAGACTCAAGGAGTTACACATTGGTTTTGATTTTAAAGTAGATAGAAAAAGTTAAAAACAGAGAATAACTTGCAAAAATGTCCCGGAAGAATTTCTGCTGCCACTCAAGTTGTGCAACACGCTCGACTGGAGAGACTTATTTCCATGCAAGCAACTTGGCATGAAATCCCACTGAAAGGCCTGCGGTTCCCTAATGCTGTCATGACGTCATGATTTAGGATTTTTAGAGTGATCAGCCCAGCACAGCTGGTGTCATGGTTGCCATTATACCATGAAACACTGAGTGGTTTTAAATGAAAAAGGTTTCCCCGTTTGAAATTCTTAGATTTCTTCCATCTTATTCTGTGGACTCTTAAAACCAGACCAGTTCTGTAAGCAGAGAATAGCTGATATTTAAGCAGAGCAGGAAATAGTGCTGCTTTAACTGAAAATAAATCTGTCAACAAGGAGGCACAGACTCCACTTCAGACTTTTCAGGTTCTTATTAAAAATATAAATTAAAGTCAACATTTTCACGTTACTTGCTACATCTGTTTGCTATTCCATTATAAATAAAAATATAGGGGCCTCCAATTCGGTTTTGGTTCACTCAAAATCAAAAAGTCCTTTTCATTTAATACTGCATTATAATTGGTCTAGATTGTATTACATTACCAGAAGAGGTCCATGAGAAAAAAGCTATCCAGTACCCAAAGTCAAGTTGAGAGACGAAATCAGCCTTTGGCAGTATACTATCCTTCCCATTCTAAAGGATGAAGGACAGAAAGGTCATGGAAGCACATCCCCAATACAGGAACCTTTCTGGCTGACAAAAGCGGGTCCAGCTCTGCACTCTTTGCGGAGGGAGTTGGGAAACAAACAAAAACCGCACAAACCAACCCCTATCTTGAGAGGCCAGGGCAGTTGAGCAGAGTTCAACTGGTGGTGGAAATCTTCCAAAGATTTAAACAACTCCCCTGTCGCCCCACGCTCCCACCAACACACTTTACCTGGGACAGCAGAATCCCACAGTCCTTCAAGCAACAAAGAGACTGATACTCATTTTCTTAAACAAGGGTGTTATTAAATTCCCTGATGGAAAACAAGAGCCTATGGAGTGCTCAGGAAAATCACTACATTCCTGCAATGAACACCCAGTGCTGGTCTGATGATGTGGCATGTGGCAGTGGTGTTTCAAGAGTAGTTAGCAAACAGTAACTGCTATTGGGAGCAAGAATTGATGGTGGGTGCTAAGCTCCTTTGAAAACCTTCTCTCTGCCTGTCTACAGCGCTCATCTACCAGGTGGGAACTTCAGTTTTAGTATTTAAGAGATGTGTAGGTTTTGACAGCTTTACCACATGCATAATTGCATATTAAGACTATTTGCCATAAAGGTACAGCCAGCCTTCTTGACAGCACATGTAGTATTAAGTTTTGTAGCTTCAAGAATGAGGCCACAATAAAGGTGACAGACTGCAGACAGCTGAACATCTCAGGACAAGTGACACATGGACACCTTGCTCTGGAGCCAGGAATGCTGTTCCAGCCACACAGAGAAGGGAAACACGCACATGTATCCATCCAGGGCACGGAAATCACTTTGATGGATCTGTACAGGCCTGTGCTCAAGAGGTTGCAGACAACATCCCCAAAGCAGCACGGCAGTGAGGGCTTGCTATTTGCTTGTACTGCCCAGCTCCAGCAGCCCCCAGCAGTGCCGTGCCAGGGACAGACAACACACACCACCTAAGCCTCCTCCCAGGCTCATGTACACGGAAGGCACTCAGGGACTTTGCTCCTGCTTCACGCAGCAGGCCTTGGAAATCTCCTGCAGTCTATGTCCAGAGATGGGGGGCTAATCCCTGTGCCCTGCAACCAGCAAAATGCACATTCCACTATCTCAATTCAAATTTCCATACCAAACCACATAACAGTATGAAGAGTTAGGAGGTCTCGTGCCAGGAAGTTATTTAAAGTTGTGACATTCCACCTGTGAGATACTTTCACTCCTTCACCCCCAAGTTTTCCGCTACAGACAGGTTCTGGGAGTGAGAAGCCAGAGTATGTGCCAGGGCCAAGGAGGCTGTGTCCTTACACAGTTTGCTGCTTCATTCATAAAAACACATCACTGTTCATGTTTTCAGCTGAGACCCTCATATCCACTCCCTGCTTTCACCCAAAACCACCAGGAAAGAGCCTCACCAAGAGAATATTCTCACCAACCTCAGGCTGACAAGTCATCAGAGAGAAGTCAGCACAGCACTCAGTCTCTCCAAAATTGGTCCCATCAAAATAAGGTGGGCAAACACAAGTCACCTAATCTCGGTAAACTCAGATTTTCAGTGGCAAAGATGAAATATGACCTGAGAACAAAGGCACCACATGAAGGCCTGCATGTCCATGGTACAGTCTCTTGTAGAAGCGAGGGAGCGAAACTTTAAACTTAATTTCTCTTCATTTCTTTCACTTGCCCTACCTTTCCTCTGCCCCAGCAACTAATGACTGGAGTTTGTTGCTAGTGGATGTGTTGGTTAAATGCCCCAGGCAGTTCTCTGTGACACTAGGGTCCTGTATAAACTCCAGTCTTAAGAGACTTGTCTTCTGAAAAACCACAAACATGAGAAACTGCCTGGAGGACATGGGTGAGGTTAAAGAAACTGCCTGACCACTGCTGTTGCAAAAGAAGCACCTGGGTGAAAAAAAATGGTGGCTGAATCTTAACCAAGACAAACAAAAGAGGGAAAGCTTGTGTGAACAAACTGGGGCCTTTGCTGCACCGTTCATCAAGGACATTTACCCTGCAACTATAAAACAGCCCAAATATAGTTTCACTAAACAGTGACAGAAGAAACCTTCTGCCATTTCTGGCTAGTTAAAAAGCTGCGTTCAGAGCCTCAAGATCATGACAGCTTGGCTACTGCTACTCACTTTAACTGGAGTTAACGAATAAGGTCAGTAAAAGAAAGACAGGAATAAGGTGAGATCACACTGCTTGCCTCGTCTAATATAAAATGCCTGCTAAAGACCATCCATACCAACAAGTTAAAATAATAATTTAATTATTGGAGAAAAGACAGTCAAACAATTAGAATGTTATGCTTCTGTTACAGAGACCGGCATTTATACAGCAGTCACTGGGGTGGCTGTCTGCTGACAGTAACACTGCTGTGCCAGCAAGAGGAAAAATGCCCTTACAGCAGTTTTCCAGAGGAAGGCATTTAACACGAATAGGGAGGGGTCAGGATTTAAGCATATGACCATAACAGACTACCAAGAGTGAAAAACACATCAAGACATTCTGTTAAAAAAAAAAAAAACCAACAAAAAACATGGCTTCCCAACCAGTTTAAAAAAAAACAACCTAAACCAAAGTCACTCGATTTAACACCAACAAAGAAAGATATTGCATTCAAAGCCTGCAGAGGGGAACATAGTAGTAATTCTACATCCAAGAACAGGGATACATCACCCCTTGCGAGACCAAGCTTAGGGCATTCTCAGCCAAAAACCAGCTGTTCAAATAGTAAGAACAGCAGGACAGGGTTTTACCTATGGTCTCCCAAAATGTAACACAAAACACAACATGCAGCAACAGAACTTCAATGACACTTACTCATGTACTCTGTTGTCTCCATACAAGTCACTTAACCCAAAGCTGACGTAGTGCCAGTGCTCAGGAACATTCAGCGCTGGGTTTCCCAGGTTCCTGTACATGCTAACGTAGTCCAGAGGATCAGGTCCTCCCAACCTGCATTAAAACCAGAAAGATTCTTAGGTAAGTTAGTTTATTCAAGACAAATGGGAAGTCTTCACATGTGCTACAAGGGGCTGTACAAAGACCTGCTTTAAAACATAGCTAGTGACAAAAGTGAAATTAGCATGTTTGAGTTACCTCTAAAAAAAAAAAAAAAATTGAGGAGAAAGGTTGGGTTAAGTCCAGAAAGCTTCAAGCACAAGAAGGCAAAGTGCATGTATGCAACATACTACAATGTTTTTAATGTTAAAGCATAAAAATCTCCGAAAAATCATATTAAAGCTTCCACAAAGCACAAAGAAAACTGGAAAATTGTACTAGTAGAAAAGCAATAGCTGTAACTGCACTGCAAGCTCTTAATTCAGTCCAGAAGCACATACCTCAATTAAAAAAAACAAAACCTGACAACTATTCCTCAAAGCAGAATTTGAAATGGCTAAGTTTTGAGGAGAGTAATCCATACTTCTGAACATAAACATGACAGTTAAAATAGTGGAGGAGAAAAACACTGATTCAGGAAAATTAGCACCAAAACTTGACAAATACACTAGCTGCATTAATCAAGAATGAGTAAAAAGCATCATTGCAGCCTCTGCTTCAACATTAGAACGGGTTCCTTAAAATAACATTACTTAAAAGTCAATGCAGCACAGCCTGACTACATTAAGCAGCGGCCACCCTTCCCAGCACAAGGCGGGGAGGCTGGTGTGCCCGCAGGGGCAACACAGCACCCTGCTCCTGCCGCTCGCCCTCGCGTCTGCCCGCGCAGAGGCAGGTCAGCTCCCCTCCAAAGGAAGGGACGTGCTAGACTGTTTTGCTCACCATTCGCCCCATCAATCAGAAAACACACAGGTAAAAGCGAGCAAGAAGAGACAAGACATCAAACCACCTACCACAAGCCACAGAATAGCCTGAGCAGCTGTTTAACTGTTTCCTGCCTCCAATTCACTTTTTCTTCAAGTAAAGTACTCTCAACTGCTCCGAAGAAGAAAATCAAAACTAAGACGACCCCCTTCATTCAAACAACTTATAACACATTAATTCCCCTCATCTGCATTATCTGTTCAGACCCCGACTATCACCTGCAGGTTGCAGGGCATGCCTGTGCTTCCCTTGCTAGCCCCAGGGGTTTGTGTATCATCATTACGCACGCCACAACTGCTGCATAAAAAGCATTTGAGCACCTCAGTTTTGTTCCCTGATTAAAGCACCGCTGCCTGATATCAAACACTGGCAGGCTTGGCAAGAAATACTTTCCCAGCATCCAGGCTGTTAGTCCACTACCATTGCTCCATGCGTCCTGGAAGTATTTGTGCTTCACATGCGGAGATTCATACCTTGCCTTACCAAGGAAGCTCTGGGGTGATCAAACAGCAAAGCTTAACTGCAGTTATCCCACTTAAGGTCAGCACCCTCCTTGGAGTCCCATGTGAGAGTGATGCTCCAAGGCAGCAGAGAGGAAACTGACAATCATTTCAGTCCTCAGGCAGGAATGTAACCAGGCTGCTGGTAGTAAAGTTGGAGTTACACCTTTTGGCTTCAGAAAACAGGCAATCAGTGCAGAAGAGGTTTAACCCTGAGCTTGCACAATTACCCCTAGATCACATTCACTGAGTACAGCAACTTCTGGAAGTTCATTTAGGAGAGACCGTTGAGAAAACAGGGGTTTTCAGAGCTGGGGTAGCTGGCATTGCAAAACAGGGGTGCTCAAAAGTCACTTCGCAATTCTGCATCAGCCTCGCCACAGAGCTGCAGCACCTGGGTATCTCCACGGGAGATTCTCCAGAGGAGTAGTCACCATGGCTGGACAGAGGGATCCAGCCCCTGCTGGTAGGTAGCTCATTGCTCTGGCAAGAGGCCAGCACCTGATTGAGCTGACATGCAGAGCACCTGTAAGAAGGTGCTTTCCAGGGTGAGCTCCGAGAAGAGTTAATGCAATGGGGACTCCCCAAGTTTATTGCCTGCAGGAAATACGGTGCCAGGAAGGTCCATGAGAGCAGGTTTCCTGTTGTTTCCAGAAGACGCCCACATACTCTATGCAGATTTCTAGTGACAGTGATACACTACTTGAAATCCTCTGTCCACCTCTTGCTGCCCAACCTTAACAAGTCCGTACAAAGTAACATATCAGCTTATTTTATTAAAAGGCCCGTGGGCTCTCTCCACAAGCGTGCTGTGCTGCCCCCCTCCCACTGCTGCAGGAAAAAAAAAAAGCAAAGCAGGGTTATCTAACATGAGTGACCTTCCCTAGGACAGCTTCCCTCCTCTTAAGTCACATAAGGCCACCACGGTAGCTCCAGGCCATCTCCAGCTTCCCATAGGGTCAGTCAAGGATGCAGCCCAGGATACCAGGGCAGGACAGAGGGAGTGAGCATCCCACCCCCAGTAACAGCACTGAGGTCCATTAGCAAGGGCTAAGTCAGAATTACACAACCTTCTTTCATGACAGGTATCATCTTTACAGCATAAAAAGCAAACTGGTGAGTAAGCATGGGGAACACATGTTAGACCCCGGGATGAAGCAGAGTTTGAATCTCAATGGCAGCCTGGGAAAATCCATTCTCGAAGGCTAGCGACAGAGTGAAACAGTCAGAAAAAACAAGTCTCCCCAACACACCGCATCTCCACCTGCCTTTCCATTCCTCCTCACTGGCACCAGGGTCATGCTGGAGGCTGAGATCTCTGCCATAAATACCCATTCAGAGCACGGAACTGACACCCCAGCCAGTGCTCAGACTCCCCACAGCAGTAACTCCCGAATCCATGATGGAAGCAGCCAGATGGAAGCACTCACTCACCCCCAGGGAGTGGCAGTGAACAGCAGCAGCCACCCACAATTATTCAAAGTTACCTGACCAGGCAGACTCCAGCAGTCAATATGCTGACCAGCAAACCAGTGTGAGAGATTAGCAAGTGGTCAGAGCAGATGTGTAGAGTTTGCAATGAAGGGACAACACCTTCACCTGGTAAGCAACAAGCATCTCCCACACACACAAAACCTGCTTCCAAACTGAGTTTAATAGCACCTTAGATGTCAAACAACTCGCACTGGAACACTGCTGACGCAGGCACTTTGACACTGACAACACGCAAGACAAACCCTTAGACTGCCCATTTTCAGGACACCGGCACGCTCCTCCCCAGGGCTACCCAAACGCATTCGTCAGGTCTGATGTAGGCAGGGAGCAAGTCCTGCCTAGACTGCACTCTCCCTTGCTCCTGCCGGCAAACCTGCACTTCTCTCCAAAGGCCAAGCCTCTCCGGGGACCCGCAGTATGGCGCTACCTGGCACCAGGGATGCAGCATCAGCCAGCTTGGGGGAGCCGAGCTCTGTCCTGCCCAGAGCAGACCCAGCCAAAGTTAGCAATCCACCAGTTTACACGCTGCATGACAACCCAGATAGACCATCCATACTCCCTGAGAAATCTGGTAAGCTTGGAAGAGAGTCAGACTAAAAGCCTGCAGCAGTGATTAATTAAATTCTGAAAAATACACATCCATGCCATATACCTGTCCCAAAACCACTGCAACTGCAAGAGCATCCAGCACTAGCTTCAAACCAGCTACCTGGAGCACAGCTAGTAATGTACCCATGGCAATAATGCTCAGCAAAGGCTAGTCAGCACAGATTTTTATCCAGTTTCAGTGGCAGGTTTCGCTGCTACGCTAACTAGTTGAGCACCGTTAATGCCTGCTGTGGTACATCCTCCCGCCCACAGCTGCAGTTGCAGGGTTCGACCTTCTATCACAATCTACATATCAGTACACGCATTCACACAAAGAGCTGGAAGCGTTGGAGGATTTTATTAGGAAGAGCCCAACTTCAAAGACAGAGGTACAGTACAAATTTGTTACATTCTCTATTCATGGAGCTCATTCAGGAGCAAGAAGGGCAGCCTCAGGGGAAACCCGGTATTTGCATCTGCACCGAGCTTCTTCTTTTGACTGATGTTAAGAGCACCCTGAAGTTTCTGTGGAAGGAGACACGCAAAGTAGGCAAAGAGAAAATAGCTCCACAATGGGAAAAAAATTGCAAAATTTCCAATACATTCACCCCAAAAAGTCCTTAGTGGATTGTTTGTAGCTGCTTCCCAGCAGCTGACAACAGAACTGCTTTTCACAACTACCTTTTGACAACCCTGCAGAAGTAGTCTGTGATCCCCAAGTGGCTGCAGACCACAGGTCAGGGTGCTGGTTTTTGAGTACATGGCCTAAATTTGAGTCAGGTGATGAAAAAGCCAACAGTCCAGCCCGAATTCTGCCTATTTCAAAATCTATCACAAAGGAAAGTACAAATTTGTTTTTTCACCAGCAATTCTATGCACCAAGATATTTCACTTAGGGATACGCAACCACGTTTTAAAAATAAAAGGGGATATCAATACAGAGAAACTCCTTCTCAGTGCATGGCCTTTATATATACAGCCAGGAACTCCTCCAAGGAGTTCCGACTGCAATCACAAATTCTCTCCCAAGATATGCAAATAGCATTTAAAAAAAGACTAGTTCCATGAAATAATCAACACGACTAAACCCCTTCATTTAATAGGTATGTGGTTCTGCAGATTCTCCAACATTATGAAGTAAGGATTTGCTCTGTCATGCAAGCCTAAGAATATAACTCCAGCTCCCTGACCAAAAAAAATTGCTGTTAACCATAGGGAAACTGATACGTATAATTAAAAGCTGATTAGTGTTACAATATTTCTCCTAAGGCAGGGAACTTTGTTCAGCAATTTCCTCTTCTAATCTGAACCAACTAATAGCTGGCAGCCCTGGCAGAGCAGTACAGACTAGCGGAGAGCAAGCAGTGGCAGAAATCATTCTACCAGACTTCAACAAAACCAACCTCTGAATTTTGCCAACTTTGCTATCAAAGGGAGAGCAGGTACCTGTACTGCACACACAGGCTAGACCTCACACGAGAATTTCCTGCACAGGACAGCAGTAAGAAATTCACCTCTGATTTCTACGAGCGAAGCTCTTGTCTCTTGCTGCCAGCTAAGCTGACAGTCGAAAGAACTGTTAAGTAGAAAATGCCAGGATAAACAGGCCTTCACATTACTTCTTGCTTGCGACCAACCATCACTGCCAACAGCAGTTTTTCTAGTGTTTGAGTTCCAATTGCAGTGAAGCCCTAACCAACCCCTTAAGCAAACAAGCAGCAAGGTTTCTTCCTAAACAAGGGTCTTTGCCATTCTCCGTTATAAACTTAAATCTCCCTGCATCCCACAAATCTTACGTCACTCTAGTCAGTAATGTTTTAAGCTGTTGACGGAAAAGAAGTGCTGACTCCCAAATCAAGGTGACTGGAAACTCATCAAGCTTGAATATCTAAGATTAGAAATAGGTGTAAAAACAGGCTGATCAGACCACCACTGAAGTACTGCAGCACTGACCCAGAGAGATGATTAAGAAATTATTTGTATTTTGATGTCTCAGATTTGCAACATCTTATTTCGGCCCACTGTGTCAGTTTAAGTACAAAAAAAACCCATAAGCAATAAGGGCTAACAGACATACATGCCTTGCTAGAACCACATAAAAAACAACGCTTATTTGGAAGACAACAGCAATACCTTGGTTGTCAGAGCAGAACACAGGGAGGATGTTATTCTGCTGTCGCTCAGGTCTCAAACAGATAGAGGCATACAGGTTAAAATGAACTCTAAATAAAGAAGTTGAGCATTTACTAAACTTTTACGAAGTGCTGCAGTGGGGACTGGTCAATGTCCGGTCCATCAAACACTCGGGGGTGACCTGATCATGCTGAGCAGCAAAGTGACAGTAAAAAGCAAAAGGAACTCCTCTTTGCACAGGGTTAGACACTTATCTCCATAGCTAAACATCCAAGTACTTCCTTCATGCCACTCTCCCACATAAACAACTGCTGTTACTGGTGTCAGACACTGTGTCAGCAGAGATGGTAAGCAGCAGATTTGCAGTCTGCGATAACACATGGCTACGCAAGGGCAACAGAAGCCGGCTCTGCCCCGTGGGTTTTACGGGTACATGCACGGCACGCATCTGGCTTGGGGGCCAGAATGGAGGTTCACTCTGGTTAGTGCTGGCCATACTCAAACCCCAAGCTCCAGGCTGGAAGAGACACCTTGTACCTCCTGTCCAGGAGAGGAAACTCCAGTCAGCCAGCCACCCTCTGTGGGAACCCCTCCACTGAGTAACACGCACTCCCTTTTCCCATGAACCTGCCCCAGCCAAGGCCCTCATCAGCTCCAAATCACGCCAAAAGCCCCAATACATCCTCCTGTCTCCAGTGCATCCCTCCCTAGAGCCTTACTTCTGCTCCCAGTACATCCTCCACAGGAAACCCCCCAAATACACCTCCCAAGCACCAGATTACATGCCCAATACCTCTTCCCCGAGACTCACTGCACACCCCCAAAACCTCTTCCATCTCATCCCAAACCCCAAACTCAGTTCACAACCCTCAGTCCCCCTCCCCTTGCTGCAACCCTCCCCAGCCCCACTACCTCCCTCCCTCCACCCCATGCAGCATCCCCAGCCCCACTGCTGCCCCCAAGCCTTCCCCTACCCCTCTACTCCCTTGTCCCACACAAGGCCCCTGGCCCCATTGCTCCTCCCCAGCCCCAAAAAAGGTCCCCCACTGCCCTCCCCCAGCCCCACACTGGGTCCCCAGCCCCACTGCTCTCCTCACAGCCCCATACAAGGCCCTTGTCCCCACTGCTCTGCCCACAGCCCCACACAGGGTCCCAAGCCCCACTGCTCCCCCCCAGCCCCACACAAGGCCCCTGACCCCACAACACCCCCGGCCTCACTGCTCGTCCTCAGCCCCACACAAGGCCGCCAGCCCCACGGCTCTCCCCCCAGCCCCACTGTTCCCCCTCAGCCCCACACAAGGCCCCCAGCCCCACACAAGGCCCCCAGCCCCACTGTTCCCCCTCAGCCCCACTGTTCCCCCTCAGCCCCACACAAGGCCCCCGGCCCCACTGCTCTCCCCCCAGCCCCACATCACCCCCAGCCCCACACAAGGCCCCCAGCCCCACTGCTCTCCCCCCAGCCCCACACAAGGTCCCCGGTCCCACTGCTCGCCCTCAGCCCCACACAAGGCCCCCGGTCCCCTCCAGGCCGCAGCCCCGGCCGCCTCACCAGTACTTGAGGATGGCGGTGACCTGGAGCGGGTTGGGCTGGTCGGGATAGAGGCGGCGGCACTCGCCGTAGATACCGTGCAGCCCCGGCGGGAAGAGCGACGGGAAGGAGCCGGAGCCGGAGCCTGAACTCGGCCCGCCAGCGGGGGGACCCCCGCCAGGCCGCACACCCTCCATGTCCGGCGCGGCGGAGGCGGCTGGTCCGGTCCGGTGCGGTGCGGTGCGGTCCGGTCCGGTCCCGCCCCGCCCTGCCCCGTCCCGTCCCCGCCCAGCTGGCCTCAGCCCGTCCCGGCTCGGTTCGGCTCCGCTCCCGGCCCGGCCCGGCCCAAGCGGCGCTGCGCTGCGCGGCGCGGCGCTGCGGGAGGAGGGGGCGGGCCCCGCTGCCCGGGCGACCATGAGTGACGCGGCGGCTCGGCCAATGGCGGCGCGGGGCGCGGAGGTGCGGCCGCGCCTCTTCCCGCCCCTCTCCACGCCGCGCCGCCACAGCGCCCTCTAGCGGCGGCGGCGGGAGCCGGCCCGGCGCTCAGCGGAGCGGGCGCGGGGCTGAGGGGGGACCCGCCGGCGGGAGGGGGGGTCCGGGGCGGGTAACAGGGTACCGGCACCGGGGTGGGCCTGAGGGAAGAGGAGGGGTCCCCGTGGAGCGGCCTCGGGAGCGGTGAGAGGCCCGGGCAGCGCCCGGGCGGGAGGCCTGAGAGGGGCCTGGCAGGCGCCTGCCCCGGCCCCGGCTGGCCCAGGGGGCTGAGGGGAGGGCAGGGCCCGTCCTGGGGCAGCTCCCTGGCCGCAGCCGCCCCCAGAATCGGCCCTCAAGGCTGTGTAAGTGTTAGCTGACGGAGCGAGGCTGTAAATGGCAGCGGTTCAGGAGCGGGTTCATCGGTCCGTGCAGCAGGGCTGGGTGCGAGGCTTGGCTCTTATCTCCCTGCTGCTCGTAACCCTGTGGTTCTGTGGGACCATGGCTGTGCTCCGAGACATGGCCACCTAACAGGCTTGTCTCCTTCGCTACAGCTCTTACAATTTTGTGGCAGCTATTTTTACCCCTTCTCCAGTCCTCACAGCCCCTTTATTCTCCCCATGCACCTTTGTGTGTTTGTAGGTACCTCAGAGGCAGCTGTGAAGCAATGCAAAGTAGGTGAAGTTCAAGATCGAGGATCTTAACCTGCATACTAAGCACACTGAAGATCTGCCTCATTCCTGAGCCACATGGGAGGTCCTGCAAAGCCTTGTATGTATGTGTAAGCCGGCATAGGACTCACAGTAGTCCTACACAACTTTGCTAGAGCAGTGTCCTGCTTTTTAATCAGCATAGAGAAAAAAATGAGCTATAGAGTGCTCAGGGGATAGGATGAATGTTTCGGCTTGTTGCATTTCTCTTTTAAATAGCTGAGAGTTTATTCTAAAATCAGTGGTTACAACATACCTTTTAGGAGATCACATATAGTCGAGAAGCTGGCAATTAGAAAAACAAAGGACCATCCACCGAGAAAGGAGGTGAGCAGTTGGTATTCTCATGGATCACTGCTCACAACCAACAATATTTCACTTGGCACATTACTGTGATACTACTTTTTGTGACAATTTTGTGTCAATTACAGTCAACCGAGAAGATAAACGTAACAGAGTTATTTATGAAATGCGGTGTTGGCTTAATACACACGTAATTAGTCTCTCATGGCATTTACTGAGGTGATACCATACTGATCTGGAAATAATTTAAACCGCTCCGTCCTGTCGTACAAAAAACCCCCCTCTTTTACACTAGGTGAGTGGTGAATATCTGAGATGAGACCATCTGCTTGGGCTGAAGGCAGAAACCACAGAAGAAAAGCCTCGGTGTCTGCATGAAAGATGGGGGAGGAGAGGGGCGGGTTCTGAGCCAGCCCTTGCGTGCACCGGCCGGCAGGGAAGTGCATTTCCACTGATTTCAAGAGACAGCGATGTTGCTCAGTGTTTCAAGTAACCGTAACGTTTTGCTGTCTTTGCCAGTCATCAGCTGAGCTTTCAGAACGCGCAGCAAATGGAAAACAAGAGGGGGCACATTATTTAATAGTAGGATGTGTATTACCTATATGTAATATATAGTGCATGCATATGTATTCCTTGTACTGATACTTCTCTTCTGTTGGCCGTGCCTCAAAAAATGCAGAAAATCAGGTAATACTGAGAGAACAGGTGCGTTATGACCAGCAGTTTGTGGAGGTGATCTCACAAAATGACAGGACAGCGAAGCGCTTCCATTAGTGACAGATTCCCTCTGCAGAAGGTGATGAGATCACTTTTTTTTTTTTCTTTTCTGATTAGAAAAATTGAGGAGAAAAGTCTATTAGACTAGAACTCAGCCAGTTGCAACCCGGTGTTTTTTTGGTGGAAGTGCACAGTTACCCCCCAGCACACAGCACCCACCGCCCCTCTCCGGTTTCATGCCCAGAAGGCCGTTTCCAGGCCATGGCGCTGTATCTGTATTTCCCCTTTTCCGCACTACATTTCCCGGCATGCCCCGCTCCCGCCGCGCCGGGCCCGAACTACAATTCCCGGCAGGCACCGCGGCCGGAGGAATACATCACCCATGGGGCTGCGCGCTGCCTTTCCGCGCAGGCGCCGCCGAGGGCTGGGCTGTTGCTCCCTGACGGGTGGCTGCGGCGGCTCCTCGCCATGGAGTCCTACGACGTGATAGCGAACCAGCCCGTCGTCATAGACAACGTGAGTGCGGGCGGCCGCGCGTCCCGGGAGGGTGGGAAGGACCGGAGGGCCGCAATCCCCTTTGTCATCGGGGGCGGACGCGCCCCGTCCGCCCCACCCCCACCCCCCTTCCCTCGCCGGGCCCGGCCGCCGCCTCGGGCCTTCGTACGGCGCCGTACGCTGCGTCCTCGCAGGCCGCCGCCGGGGCGGGGCCGCCGCGGTTCGGCGCACCGCAATTGGCTGAGGTGGCTGCCTGTCACCCCGCTGAAGGGCCGCTCCCCACCAGCGAGGGGCAGCAGCCCCCGCCGCCGCGGAGGTGCCTGCTGGCGGGGAGGGGCGGGGCGGCCCCATTGGCTGGGGCGGCTGTCAGTCAGCGGGGGCAGCCCGGCGTTACCTGCCGAAGCGGGGCGCCGGCCGCCCCGCCGTCGCGGAGAGCACCTGTGCTCATTGGCGGGCCGAGCTGTCCGTCAGGCGGGGCTGCGCCCGCGGCCCCGCCTTGTCCCTCTTTGTGCCTGGGGGACAATGGTGGCCGCTGGGCCAGGCCCTGGCCGTGCTCCCGGCGTCCCCTGGGGTATCTGCTCTGCCCCGTCGGACCACGCTGGAGGTGACACCCTACAGCCACCCCCCGTCACAGGCCCAGCGAAGGGGGACAGCCACCCCCGCACCAGACACCTCTGCCTGGTGGTCACGGCAAGGGAGTGCCGGCACCCCAGGCCTGGCTTCCCCCTTGCGTTCCCCTGTGGGTTCCCCTATGGGCTCCCTGGCCGAAGCCCGCAGGAGGCAGAGCTCCTGAAGGAACTGCTCCCAGCACGGGTTGCATCAGCCGCAATTTGGCAGCGGGGTGTGGTGTCGCAGATGGCAGCTCCTTGCTGATAATGCTGCAAGCAGACCTTCAACCTGCATGGGTGATTGCGCAGTCTGAGGTGAAGCAGAGTAGTTGCACACCTTGCTGAGATACTTCTGGGTGCAGTTCTGATTAGCGCCATCCATGCTGGCCTCCCGAGAGAAAGGACCATCCAGGAAGAGGTGGGAGGGCCTATCTTGGAGGGAGCCTCCTTCAGTGTAGTGAGTCACAGATTCACGCTCCTCCCTTCTGACCTCTACTGCCAGCGATTCAGATTTTGTTGTTTCAGAGGGTCAGTGTTGTGCTCCCTTCTTTCTCCATCATCTTAATTTCTGCTGAATCTTTTTGCCATATGACACGTGGACTTGATAGCCTAGTGCTTCTCGGCCTATTGCATTTTTACCCATGTGCTGGATTATTGTAGGTCTTCTCAGATCAAGCCAATTAGTCTTCTGATCACTGCTTTATTATTGATCCCAATTTCCTCTCTATAACTTGACCTCGATGATATAGTTTTGGTTTAGTTTCTTCCCCTGGAATCACAGCAGAGAGACTGAGGTTAGACATTGAAGGAAAATATCTAATGGAAAAGGAGATTAAGCAGTGGAATTGACTATGTGGAGAAAAACACATTGTCTCTCTATTGGAGACATTAAAGAATAAGTTAGGTTGATTGTTCTTAGAAATGACTGGAGAATTAGACTGATCCTGATGTGGTGTTGAGTAATTATGTAACCATTAAAGTTATTTCCAGGCACGCTGGTGCTGTGAGGATGAGTTTGTTGTGCTGGAGTCATAATAGCAGCCTATATCTAATTTCAGCCTGTCCTTTTGTTATTTAGAGCAATAGTTGCTGCCCCTGCTTCAAACCTGAAGGGCAACTGACTCTGTTTCTTTTCTCATTTTATCAGCTGGTCTTATAAAAGCTAATTCTTCTTCTTGCCTCTCTGATTAATGAGTTCCCTCCCTGTACAAGAAGTAGAATGAAGCAGTTGTGACATCTGCCTTTAAGGCTGGCAGGCTGTCAACCGAGGAGCCTTGTGGTGACACTGCATTTTTGGTACTCTTCTGAGTTCAGGCAGGATGGGAAGCGGAGCTGCACAGAGCGGGTACTGCTGTTCCTGCTGCCTCATTACTGCTGCTCCTCAGAGAGCTGCAGGCAGCTTTTCAAGGCTGAATATTATCCCATCTCATGTATGCGTGTGGATGGGAGGGGTAAATGAGGTACTGAGCTGGTGAACAAGCCAGACACCCCAGTCCCAGCCCTGCTCTAGTTTCTCGGCATGTTCCAAAATGGACATTAGGGTAGGTAGCTAAAAACTCAACAAGGAGGCTTTTTTCTCTTGCCAAACAGTACACTCAACCGTGTGTTTTCAGCAGGGAGAGTTTTGTAATACACAGTGAGCGGTTGGAGCTGTACCTCAGTACAACCTTAATTCTCCTTCTTGTCCAATAAGTCATTTTTAAGAGTTGTGTTCCCATCTTGCACTCCAACAAGCTCGCTCTGAAGTAAATGGTCTGGGAGCCCTGATGAATGTAAAGCATGGTTCAGCTGTGGCCTAAGCAAGTGCAAATTCTTTTACCTCCATGGAATTGTCTCTGTTTACATAAAAGAGGATAAAATTTGGCTTTGTAGTCTAAAGTGGTGGCATTTTAAGCAGCTGAGCTGTAAGTAAAGGCTGTTGTGTCTTTGGTTTGTTCTTGATCTTATAAAATGTGTATCTAATAAAATAGTTCTACAACAATGTGAAATGTGCACTCTCCATAAAAAGTGCTACATGGCAGATTGACTCTCTTGGTGATTTCCATTTAAATTTGAGTCCTAAATGCATCAAGATGAATGAATCAATAACTGACTAGCTACAGAGCTAGCGGAAGAGGCATGTTCACTTACTTCAAGGTACTTAGGAGAATTAGCCTTGTGTTTATCTTCCTTCACCTTTACATTTAACATGTAGTTTTTCTTCTTTTATTCTTTTGCTCAGATTAAAAAAATAAAAACAAACAAAAAAACCCCAAACAAAATGGGATAAAAGCCCAGCCAGGGTAGTTACACGTGGAAGGATATTAATTTTGAAATTTTTGTAAGTTTTAATAAATCAAAGTTTGTGGCAGAAAGGAGGATGCACATGGTTTGGATTATCTGAAACAAAGGTGAAAAAACAGGTCTTTACTTTAAACCTTCTGGATCAGCCAAGGTTATTTCAAAACTTAAACCTTTTCCTTTCATTGTATAGGAATCTCAAACTGGGCTATAATAAATAGATTTACCCAGTGCACACATATCTTCAAAGAAGTAAAATGTTTTCAAGAAAAATTGAATAGGTCAAAAAGTGCTGTCAGGTGTTTGTAGTGCAGAGATAGCAAACAGCTGTGCTTGGTTTGTTCCCAGGCACTTGGAAGCACAACTGTGTTGAAGTCCCATCCTACCAGTACGTTCAAAAGGGTTGTTCATCTTTGACTTCAGCTAGGATTTCTGAACTACTGACACATTTGTCTAACTTCAATTTGTAAATTTTAAAATGTATAACTTGCTGGGAGTCTCACCAGGACATGCGGTGTAATTTTTGGCCTGGCATAAGGAAGTTTCGATCTCTGCGTTAAAACAGGAGTATCATCGTTTTCCTGAAACCACTTCCCAGCAGCAGACTGTGCTGGCAGCGAGATCAGTCATTATCTTGAATAAAATATTCAATAAGCACAATATTCTGATGTGGTTACGATACTGTGTTTGATTCAACTTTTTGTCTACGAGGCTTGACAAAGGATGGTATTATTTCCCAGGTATAAAGGTGTTTATAAGCTATGATAAAGAAAAACAAAATAGTGGTTTTGTTTTATTCCTTGCTTCACTTTGAAAAGAATAGCCAGAAGAGAGTCTGTCTGGGTCTTTTTAACACTTCACAGGCCGCTTTGTCACTCTGGTCCCTGTTAGTACAGGCTTTGAGATGCAACTGGAGTGGAGTCCCTCTTGCCCAGAGGGAGCAGTCCTGCCCAGCTGCCAGCTTGGGTGTGCTCCTTGAGACAGCCTGGCTGCAGGCGCTTGTCAGGAGATGAGGATTTGAGCAATCTGTCTTTTATATCTTTTATAATTAGCTAGGTCTGGTTTGTAGAGTGTTCCTGATACTCATCTCTTACAGAGGGATCCTGGCAGATCTGACTGGCGTATTTAAGGCAGGAGTGCCCCGGCCCTGGTGGCAGAGCACATGCTCTGTGCAAAGCCCAGCACCTCAGCTGAAACTGCTGATAAAAGTAGCTTGGGAATAAGGCACCGGGCTGTGAACTGGAGAGGCTGGGGCCGCCCCACATTCCTTTCTGCTGAGCCTGCTCTGGCTGGTAACTTCTGGCAGGAACCGGGGAGGCGGCTGGGACGGCACCGTCAGAAACCGCTGCAGCCAGAGCTTGTCTGTCAGAACCCTGAGTAACTTATTTGTCCTCAGCCTCCAAGTGAAGGCAGTGATGCTGACCCACGCAGAGGTGGTGGCAAGGTGAAAGCGGTGGAAGAACTGTGTCGCTACTCATTTTAAAATGCTCTGGGGCATCCAAAATGACTTTTTGGCCTCAAAAACAGAGCAGTCCTGCTGCAGAGCCCTTGAGAGTGAACAGGTGCTTCACAGGTTTCAGTGCAAACTTGCATGTTTTGCTCCCAGTACGGGATAAAGCAGAACTGCTCCTCTTTCTGCAGAAGGGCTTGATCCCATGGTAGTCTGGGATTACCAGTGAGACGGCTTATCTGAGGAGATCCGATGAAAATCCACTCCTTAGCAAAACTTGGGTGTTCCTGCAAGCTGCTCATTGTTTCAAGATGTCATTCCCTTGTGCAGGGAGAGGAAATAAAGGAGGGGAAGGAGTCAGCACAGATCCAAGTTGATGATGGGGTTCCCAGGATGCTTCCAGATGATACCAACAGGGAGAGGAGCTGTGGGGACAGATGCCCAGTGCTGACTCCCTGCCAGGGCCTCCCTGCGTCTGTTTTTACCCGCTCTGTGTTTGCTGCTTGTTCTGCTTTGAATGGTGAAGAAGGCTTTTTGGATTTGTGCCTTTCTGACTGACATACCTAATCTCTTCTTCCTTGTCCCTTCTAAACAAACCCTATCCTTGTTGGCCACCCTTCCTGCCTCCAGCCCTTCCCCTTGCAGTCTGACTGGAACCTTTGTTCTGTCCAGACCCCAGTCTGGGTTCATTTCCAGTGTCTTCTCTGACTACATTTCTGTGACCTGCCTCCTTAGCATTAGCTAGTTTATCTGCCACCTGATCTTCCTTTTGCTAGTTTCTGCTCCAGCCTGTTTCACCCAGTCCTTTCTTACTCCCTTCTCTGACTTTATCCACCCTCCTGCCATCCTTTCCAAATCCGCTTCTTCTGAGAGGCCTACAGCCTTCATCCTCCTTCTTTTAGCAGCGCCCCCTGAAGCTGGTAGAGTTCATTTGCTCTTGCTCAGCTTTCTGGAGTGCTCTCCTCCACCCAGAAAATATTTAAGATCAATAGAAAACTGCAGAGCTTAGATTTAGCCTCCTGCACCCCTTAGTAGTACCACTGGGTAGAAAAATACTTGTCTATACAGAGTGGCATTTGGGTGTGTTTGCGAAGCAGTACCAGGATGCTCCCTGGTGTTTCTGCCATGTGTCACTGCGAGGGAAGGTGCCAGTTACTCCTCTCTAGTGGCCAAGCTGGCCTGCGGGCATCTTCCCATCCCCAGCCCTGCCTGGAGAATCAGTCCCTGCGGAGCCTTACTCCTAGTAAAAAGGAAAGGATCTGGCAGTGCTGATGCACATTGCTACTCCTTTAAAACTTATAAAGGTGGCTGAATGAGTGATAAGCTCATGTATTTATCTGTTGTTTCCACAGGGCTCAGGTGTGATTAAAGCAGGTTTTGCAGGCGATCAAATACCGAAATACTGCTTTCCAAACTAGTAAGTATTCTGCTGGTCTTGGTAAGTTCTTATTACCGTGTACCAGTTCTTTTATATGTAGAGGGGAAGAATCGTCCAATTTTGTAACCGGAGAAATGAGTTACTCTTTTTCAGCCTGCTGCCAGAAGCATCAGGCAGAGGGAATCTCTGCTATTAAGCACTTCGAGATTTTCTGGAGGGATGCACCATAAAAGATTACATCACTTTGACAGGCTCAACACCTAGCCAAACCTATAGGATCCTTTAGCCTTGAGACAATAGGAAAAGAACCAGGAAAGAGATAAAGTTGGGATGACAGGTGTGAAGACCTGTATATTTTTTTGTGGTGTGTAGTCTGAAGTTTTGATTCCTGCCAAACTTCCTTGGAAGTCTTCTGAGACTTACTGGAAGAAGGACTGCTAGATCAGGAATTCTGAATAGTCACTGGCTTTTATTTTCAATTGGGTGGGTTTTTAATAAGTGTATTTGTGTTCTGAGCAATGTGTTCTGTATGCTGAAGTGGGGTATGGGACTATATGTGTCTAATCTGAGAATCCTACCTGAGGTCAGGCAACACCACGTGGATCTGTCATCTCAGTCTAGCCATGTTCACCTCAGGCACCGCTGGAACAAATAAGTCCTGAATCATCAGGGAAAGCGTGGCCAGACTCAGCTGGCTTATGTCCTGCAATTCAGGACTGTCTACAACCTGTTTTCTTCACCTCTGATTCTGAGATTAGCTCAGAGCAAACCTGAGTCAGTCTGTACCTAATAGTGCCCCCAGACTCACCCATTGCTTTAGACAGTACTGGTTAGGACAGAGAGGAACACAAAGTAGTCATTGTTGGGTGGACCTGAGCTCTCTCTCTAGAAATGTTTACACTTTTGTTTCTGTTCTAGCGTGGGCAGACCAAAGCATGTTCGTGTTATGGCTGGTGCTTTAGAAGGGGATATTTTCATTGGTCCAAAGGCAGAGGTAAGAAAACTTGTATACTGCACTTCTCCATATATCTCAATACGCTGCTGTGTTGTGCTTAAAAGGGCTGTGGTTCCTTGATATAAGTGTATAGATCTGAAGAACAGAATAGATTGTCACTTTCAAGGGTGTCCAAGGTAGAGTGGGAAGCTTCCTGAAATTCTTGTGCCAGCCTGCTGACCACAGACCTTTTTCCCAAGTCCTATATCTCTCACTTTTTTTCTAGGCTACTTCTAGGTCAGTATGGTTACATCCTTGTCTTTTTGACTGGGAACTTTAGAAATGGACCCCACTTGGTTGCCTTTTATCTCCCTGGTGTGGCCAAGAAGCTGTCTTTCCACAGTCCTGATTTTGTCAGCATGTAGCTGTATGGTCTCACGTTTCTTGTGAGCCCTCCAAACTACATTCCCCCATACCACTCTGTTACGTGTTATATCATGACTGAGCTGGTAGAACAAAGATACCATTTGAGAAGTGTCTGTATGTTGGCTTGAAAAGTGTTAGGATGGAATGTGCTCTGGAAATGGCAGACTTTCCTACTTGGTCTAAAAAGGCCTTTTTTAATCTCATGAATACTTCTCTGGGAGAGATGTTTGTGATTAATGTTCAATTTTTTCCCTATATGCTAAAGATAAATTGTCTTTTAGTGGAATCAAAATGTGTCTCTGAAATTAAATCATAGTCATGGTGCTCAGAAATGTGATTGGGTCTGACAGATATGCTCTGTTGTCCTCTCTGTTTTCTCAGGAGCACAGAGGTCTCCTCTCAATCCGATACCCAATGGAGCATGGCATAGTGAAGGACTGGAATGACATGGAGCGCATTTGGCAGTATGTGTATTCAAAAGACCAGCTTCAGACATTCTCAGAGGAGGTGAGATACCTCATCATGGAATGGCACAGGCATCATTTAGTGTGTGTATAACACATAACACCAGGAGCCTTGTAACTCCAGGAAAGATTTGGGATGTTTCCTTTGCTTTTCTTTCTAAATGTGTCTGTTGTTAAATTAGGCTCTTTCACCTCTCAGGAGATAGTACACAAGAAGCATCCAAGCAGAATTTCTCCCTGGATCTAATGTTCTGGCCTGATTGAAAATCTAACTTTCAGATTTTGTTATTCACGCTCTCTCTAATGATTCTGCTCTAGGCCAGGTGCTTCCAACTTTTCCTGTTCTGCCTGCACATCAGGCATATCCACCCAGCAGAGACATGATTTGAAGTGAGGAAGGAGAAAACCACAATCCTGTGGTCTGGAAGGAGTTGACGAAAAATTATTAAATGACTGAGAGCAATAGGTTGTATAAGTGGAGTAGGAATATTTTGCCTGCTTGTGCTAAGACCATATGCCTTCACCCTTTCTTCAGGTCTGTGTATTTTGGCTAATCTGGCTGACTTTTGGCACTGGGAGTCATCTTGTTCATCCTTTATAGGACAGGGTCACTCACAGATTAATTTCCTAACACTTCTTTGTAACCAGACCAGAACACTGCTGATCTTTCAACTTTATAGAGGTTATTCACAGTCTAATACAGCTCAGTATCTGAAATTACTCCTTTCTGCCTGCCCTCTTGCACCACTGGTTCCTAAAGTGAATAAATAAGCAGAATTTTTCAGGAACACATGTCTAGCTGCCTCCTGGTTATTGCAGCACAGCTCCTTGTTTTCTTTACCAGCATCCTGTGCTGCTGACAGAAGCACCCCTAAACCCACGCAAGAACAGAGAGCGTGCTGCTGAGGTGTTTTTTGAGACCTTCAATGTGCCAGCACTATTCATCTCCATGCAAGCTGTGCTTAGTCTGTAAGTGTCTTCTGTCTTTGATTTGCGCTTGTGAAATGTTGCCGTGAAATCCATTTTTTCAGAAACAAAAAAACCCATGGAAGACCACACTGATGTCTGACTTACCCCTTTTCAAGCAAGAACTGAAACTCAATTTTAATTTCTGTAATAAGGAGTTTACAGGAATTTGCTGAACTATGATGAGAACTAGGTTTTGGGATTTTTTTTAAGCCCCTGTTTATGTGAAATCTCAGCTCCCTGAGTTGAGCCTGGATGTGCTGCATGCTTGGGGTCACTTTGAATTGCTTGTTCTGACTTGGTTGTTTTCCCCTTCGGTAGCTACGCAACTGGGAGGACTACAGGAGTGGTGCTGGACTCCGGGGATGGCGTAACCCATGCGGTTCCCATCTATGAAGGCTTTGCCATGCCTCACTCCATCATGCGGATTGACATTGCTGGCCGTGATGTCTCCCGCTTCCTGCGTCTCTATCTCCGGAAGGAAGGCTATGATTTCCACACAACCTCCGAGTTTGAGATTGTCAAGACCATCAAGGAGGTGATGCACTGTCTGTTTCTGTGTTTATTCAATTTTGCCCAAGGGAAGTCGTGACTCGTGAAATCTAGTGGGAAGTGCCAGCCTGCCTAGCTCTGCACCACCTCCTGAGGGAGACTAAGGCCACTAAGATTATTAAAGGACTGGAGCACCTCTCATATGAGGAAAGACTAAGAGATCTGGGACTGTTGAGCCACGAGAAGAGAAGGTTGGGGAGGATCTCATGAGTTTATATGGATATCTGAAGGGAGGGTGCAGAGAAAACAGAAACAGGCTCATTTCAGTGATGTCTAGTGACAGGCCAAGAGGCACAAACGGAAGCACAGGAGGTTCTGTCTGAAAGTGAACTGTTTTACTGTGAGGGTGACCAAGCACTAGTACAGGTTGTCCAGGGAGTTGTGGAGTCTCCAACCTTGGTGATATTCAAAAGCCATCCGGATATGGTCCTGGGCAGCCTGTTCTAGGTGATCCTGCTTGAACAAGGGGAGTGGACAAGATGACATCCAAGAGGTCCCTTGCAACCTCAACCATCCTGTATTCTGGGAGACTTAAGTCAAGGTCACATCTAATCCCTGTTGAGGGGCTGTTAACGTGGAGATGAAGACTGAATCTGTTTTGCATTTATCTGTGCTGCAGTTTCTCAGGGTCTGATGATATCTTTCACTAGTGTTTGTTTACCCTTCAGGGCAAGGGTCTGTAAAATCCATGGCAGGTAGGGATCGCAAGTGGGATATTGAAAGTTGTTTTCCCCCGCCCCCCTCTGTGCAAGAATTCACTTACAGCATTTACACTTATAAAAGATTCCCCTCTTTATAGGGTCTGCAGTGTTTAGTGACCTTAGAGCAATGCAGCAATTTGGAAAGGCATGATTAAGATCCCTAGCAAAGCAGTTACCTTGGCTTCTGTTGTGTGCCAAGAGAGGAGGACAGAGGTGGGACAGTGAATAGTAGCTCAGAGCTGGTGACCACTAACATCAGCTTTGCAGCATCGCCGTGCTCACACAGACGGGTTGCTCTCTGATTTCAGCAAGGCTGTGTATGACTCAGGGTTGCCTACATGTCCATGCCTTCAGTATTCGGGGCCAGTCTTCAGACCAGTGCTGGCTGTGATTTCTGTGTGCTGATGCCTGGCAGTTGCTGCCATGCTGTGGGCCCCCATCGCAAGTTATGATTGCCGCAGATAACTCTGGGCTGAGTCAGAATCCTGTATGAGGGCTTGAGCGCGTTAATGTGCTATTCTTGAGTCTGTGACCTACTGGCAAAAGACCATAATGGAAATAGTTTGCTTGTTCTGCATGGCCATGGCTCAGTGTGGCTGTGCTGAGGGAGCAGTGCTCGTGCTTCATGTCATGGTACTGCTGAATGGCTTTTGTAGAGCAGGAGACTTCATAGGGTTGTAGGTTTTAACCTGGTAGCTGCTTTCTGTTCTATGAGTGTTGATTGCTCAATGGGAGGAAAAAACCTGACGTGTGTAGATACTGCAGCATCTGTGGACCAGAAGATCTGGTGATTGGAGGCGTGCTGGAGAACTTTGTGCTTCAGAAGCAGCCTGTTTTGTACCAAGCAGCAGTTGCAGTGCAATTGCAGTGACCTTATGGGACAAAGCAAGAGGCTTGTACTCTTCAGAAATACACTTGTACTTTTCATAAACGGCCAAGGCTCCCTTTGCATCTTCGGTGCTGAAACTATTAAAAGGCATTGTGCTGACTGTTAAGTACAAAGTCTTGCACCAGTGCAATCTTTTCTCTGGACTGTACACTTAGGGAAACAAAGAGCATGGGAAAGTGAGCCAAGTCCTGCTTTGCGTACTGACTACACTCGCCAGTAGTGAGTCAGAGGAAACAACCTGCTGTTTGCTCTCTGGCATACACATTTTGCTTTACTTTAATACCTACTTCAATGCAAACATTATTGTCTCTTTCTTGACTCACTGTGAGGGCAGTCAAACACTGTAGCAGGTTGTGCCCAGAGAGGTTTGTAGATTCTGCATCTGTGGAGGTAATCCGAGTGTGACTGGATGTGGGCTTGGGTAGCCTGCTTTAGCTGACCCTGCTTGAGCAAGGGGGTTGGACTAGATGATCTCAAGAGGCGCCTTCCAAACTAAACGTTTTAGCGATTCTGTTTAGATTTTTTTTTTTTTAATCCCCAAATGCTAACCATTTGGAATAACAAAGCTTACTGTGGAAGAAAAAATATGGGGTGCTGGATCAGTTTGAAAAGTCAAAGTATTTTGTTTCCTGTAACTTAAAACATAAGTGGGCAATGGGAAATGAGCAGCTTAGGTCATGTTAAGGAATTTTTGCTGTTAGTTATTAGTTATCATTTACCCTGTTGAAATGCAATAATGGACTTTGTTCACACTCCTGATCTGTTGCAAAGTTACCTGAGCGCACCTTTATACAAGGTTAATGGCACTAAAGGTGTTTCAGGTGCATGTTTTACTTTGCCCTACAGTAGGTTGGAAGCGCTCACAGGATAGTTACCCCATCTGCGCTAGAGGGTAAGCAGTAAGAGGTGAGCAGCAGCTAGAGGCGGGGTGAGAGTCCTTGATGTCTCTAATCATCACACGGAGCTGCAGCATGAATAGGTATTTTACCTGATGTGAACCCGAAAGATCTTTTCCCCAGCACAAAATATTGTTGAAATTGGTCTCCCTGGAGGGAGAATACATGAATTTTTGTTGTTAGTGAGAAAAGTATTTTATCAGAGGCATTTGGATTTACCCTTCTCATCTCCCCCTCCCTGATTCTTTCCTGTGCAGCGTGCCTGCTACCTGTCAATAAACCCCCAGAAGGATGAGACTCTGGAGACCGAGAAGGCTCAGTACTACCTGCCAGATGGAAGTACTATTGAGGTTTGTAAGGGCGACCCTCAGAGAATTCCTGATGTGAAGCACAGGGTTTCCAGAATATCTTTCAGCCTAGTGATGGGAAATTTAATGCAATGTTAGGCGGGAGGGGATAATTTTAAAAGACCAGAACTCATCCCGGACTGTTGACTGTGCGCTAGAATTTTTAGGGGAGGGAAACCTTATTATAAACCTCACAACTTCTACTGGAAGTCCTGGGTAAGGGTACAACGTGACCATGGGGACTCTGAACTGTTTGAGTGCAGGCTCTGATCTAGCAAATCTTTATGCAGATCAGGAACAGAGTGTGGGTAGTTATTAGGTCACTGTAAATTCAGCAGTGGTTTTGTATGTGGCTTTTGTCCTGCCTAGAGGTGCAGAAACAATTGCTTTGAAGAGTGAGCTGGTAATACTCGTGAAAAGACTGAGCCTACTATAGAATGGTTGAAGGAGAGGAAATACAGGTTTTACCTCCAGCACCAGGGGTGGATCTGCTCCTTTTTCTGCCAGTGACCTGCTATATGGGACTGAGCAGGTTTCTTCATCTCTTTCATCTGCAAAATGGAAATAGCATCTTTTCTAGGAGCAGTAGACCAAACTGGTGTTCACTTGGGAGCTAGTGATGCAGCATGAATGTCCAGGAAACTTTGATACTCTCAAGTTTCGTGTAGGAAAGGCAGGCCCAAACTGTAGACAGTGAACAGAGTCACACTGCTCTCTCTTCCTCTGTGATCCTTTGCAGATTGGCCCTGCCCGTTTTCGAGCCCCGGAGCTCCTGTTCCGGCCAGACCTGATAGGGGAGGAATGTGAAGGACTCCATGAGGTGCTTGTTTTTGCCATTCAAAAATCAGACATGGACCTGAGGCGAACGCTGTTCTCCAACATTGTGCTGTCTGGAGGCTCCACACTTTTCAAAGGTTCCTGCCTCTCCTGTTTCAGCGGGCTGTGACATATCTGATCTCTTGCTTCCTTCTCATGTGAAACTGGGAAGATAACCTGGGTCACCCAGCTTGTCCTGTGGGATGAGGACTGTGGGATCTCTGCTCTCTCAGGGGGGGTTACTGTCTTAATTTTCTGAGTCCTAGTCATACCCTTCTGGGTATGCAAGACACCTCTGCCATTGTATATCACTTGCTGGGCTTGGGGGGGCTTTTATCTTTTTCCTCCTATCACTCTACCTGTGTCAGGACTGAATAGCTGTGCTCACAGAACTGTGCTGTTCTGTTCAGGATAGCTGAGACTGGATACCTAAAATGCTCTTGCATCTCATGAGGTTCCTTAGGTCTTCGGTACCTGAGAGAGTCCAACAGTCCTGGTACTGCATGAAATGTCAGCTACATGTGTGCAGAAAACTTTCTACCCATCCCCTCAGAGCTCAGGTGGCCCCCGTCAACTTAAAGATCTCCTCTGCCAGAACCCGTCAGCCTGTTATCCACAGGTGGACATCTCCAGATGTCCTGGTCTTCCCAGTCAAACCCTGTTCCCCAGTACAAATGGGCTGGACACAGGAGGAATGCCCAGGGAAGGTTGAAGGAAATGGCCCACCAGTGTTCTGAGCTAAAAGTCTTGTTTGCCTTGTCTCAAGCTGCTGCTGAGGGATAGAGCCTGTTGTGCCAGTGTTTGAGGTCTGGCTGAAGGAGACAGAAACCCGTTGTCTCCCTGGCTGTGTTCTGTGCATCTCCAAACTGCTGTCTCTGTGAGATCTGGAGTGGGATACTTGAATAGGACTGCACAGGACATGTCCACATTTGTTAGTAGATAGAACTTGGGATTTTGCTGAGGGGCTCAGACTACACGTGTTCTGTCTTGTGTAGGCTTTGGTGACAGGCTGTTGAGCGAAGTGAAGAAACTAGCTCCGAAGGACGTCAAAATAAGGGTAGGAGCAGTCTCTTTTGTGTTTTATCACTTACTATGTGTGCTGTTCTGTGGCCTTTAAAGAACCGTGCTGACAGTGCAGCTGTCACTTGCTTCAAACCGGAAACAGCTTTCCTGAGACAGCCCAACAGTATTTGCCGTTGTGATGAAAACCTGTTTGGTTTCACCAGAGAAAAGATGGCTCCTGTGATGATGTGGCCCCCATCCAGTATCCTGGACCAGTGTGGCTATTTTGGGGTGGTGGGCAGGGGTTGTTGCTGGGTGTCTTTCTAGTGGGAGTGATCGTACCTGTGTTTGTCGGCTGTCAGCTCTAGTGAAATGGGGGGGGAGCGTGGCAGAAGGAGCACACTGGAGCTTGGGAAGGTACTGACTGATTCTCTCTTTCTCCCAGATATCAGCTCCTCAGGAGAGATTGTATTCCACGTGGATTGGGTACGTACTGCACAGTGACACATCTTGTGGTGGGATGAGGGCTGGGGAGGCGCAGCCTGTTGGCACTCACGCTGTTGTCCCTTCTGGTGCTGTGTGTTGGGAGGTCTCATCCTTCATCTGCGTGGTGCTCAGCATGGTTACTGAGCCTGACTCCATCTGCACTGCCAGCCCTTTAGCCTTTTCTGTCATTAAGGATCCTGCAGGACCCACTAATTCTCCTTTTCTTACCAGTCTTAACATCCAGTCTGAGGTGGAACAAGCTCATAGGTAGTACGTCACTTGGGCAGAAGCTCTGGGTACATTCTCCCTCTTGTGTATGTCTTTGCTGCAGATCGGGAGAACTAAACTTTGCTCCACGATCCTAGAAAATGAGACCAGATCCCATGTGACGAGAGCTGGGGTTTGGAACAGCAATCAGCAGGTCATGTGGGAGGGGGCGGCTGGTGCCAGACTCTGTAGTGCTGCCATGTTTGAGGTTAACAGGAGGGGAAGTGACTGTCCAGAGAGCACTTCTGTTGCAGATAACTAGGAAGTGTCACGCCATGGAAATGGCTCATCTCTGCAGAGATACGATGAGGGTGCCCCCAACATTTTCCTTTAACTCATAACGTGCCTGTCTCTCCCCAGTGGCTCTATCCTGGCCTCACTGGACACCTTTAAGAAAATGTGGGTTTCGAAAAAGGAATATGAAGAAGACGGAGCTCGTGCCATCCAACGAAAAAGCTTCTAGCCCTGGGACCTGTCCTCAGTCTCCTCTGAAGACTCACTTCAGTTCTAAACTCGCTTTTCTGAGTCCGAGTGTCTGAGAGCTGCCTGTGTGTGTGTGTGTGCGCCAGCATGCCCCGATGTCACTGAGCAAAGACGACAGCAGCAGGAGGGTTGTATTAGTACTACTAACTTCTTATTTTTTTTAATTTTTTTTTTTGAACGGAAAGGAGAAAATACCAGGGAATTTCTCCTGAATGGCCCATTCCTTTTTCATTTCAGTCCCTTAGTTTCTGTATTGCAATCGCATTTGTCACTGTAAAACAAACAAGCAAGCAAAGGGAACAGCTTATAGAAACTGCCTAGGCAAGCCAGAAGGGAGCCAACCACTGCAGACTGCTCACGCAGGCATTAGTCAGCCCGACTGTGATGCCTGGATTGTCTGGAAACACACAGCTGAGGTCCCATAGCTACTTTCTTCTTCAGCAGTGTCTTCACCATCAGTAGGTTTTTTGAAGTTGTTTTTAATATATTTTTTATTAAGAGAAAGCACATTCTCAACAGTTAAACCCATTTGCCCCCACTGTTTTGGGGTGTGAGTGCGTGTATGCGTGTGTAACTTCTTAGCCTGGTGTGTGGGTCTGCACCACAGCTGGAGAAGTTGGTGATAGGACTTAGTTTGTATTGCATGGAGTAGAACAAAGCAAATCTAATCAGCTATCATTGTACTAGACGGTTATTCTCTCGTACCTTGTTTTAAATACCTTTTCTCCTCTGGAAGCAAGTGCCCCAGAATGGGGGTGAAGGCACTTGTGTGTTTCCCCCTCAACCTGCCAAGATTTACAGTGCTGAGTCCTCATGTTCTTTCTCTGTAAGAGTTGAGGCTGTTTCCCACCTTCCTGCTGTGTCAGGGCAAAGGGAGCATGTATTTGCAGCCAGGCATAACTCTTGTGTACTTTATCCATTCTGGGGCAAAATAATAATTGGGAAGGTGCATTGTAATGTAAGAATTGTTTTATTTATTGAAATGTCTGAGGGTATCTCAAATACTGACCACAGCACCTGGGAATTGTGCTTTGGGTCTTCTTTGAACACCTGCTACCCAGCTGTCCATTGTTTGGTGTTAACACTGTTCACAGCTTAGCAGAACAACTGGCCAGCCCTGTCACACCACTGCCTAACTGGTCTTGAGGGAGTCTCGCTGTTCTCTATGAATACACTACATTAGAGGACAATAAACTGTACCAGGACGTTGGTATGAGCAGGAAGCTGTTGCCATGGCTGTGTTTGGCAGTACTGCACATGCCTTTCTGCTCACCTGGTGGCTGCTTTGCTTCTGCTTTTACAGCCACGGGCAGGCCTGCAGACCCGCTTGCATTGGGGTGTGCCACTGTTTGCCCTCTAGGTTTTTCTTATGTGTTATTTGGTGCTTCCCCCTCCCCCCCTTGTCAATTTTCTGCAGTACCTGGCAGTAGCTGTGGAGCTGGAGTTGTTCGGTGGCAGTTCCTGCCTGTTCCCCACCTTTCCGTTCATTGCCACACACCACCTCGGGGTCACTCTCAAGCGCAGAGATGGGGTAAAAGCTGGAGGGCTGCTGCAGAGACCTGCACAAGCTGGTGCATCGCCCCAGCTGACGTGAATGTAAGCAGCAGTGTGTTGCCCCTGTGGGAACCATGTTCTTGGGGCTTGAGGCTGGGCTGGGAGAGGCTGTAGGCAGGCAGGTGTGGTGGTCTCTTCCCAGCTGAGGCCAGGCTGCTCCTTCATCTACCCCCATCAGAACAGACTGTTATTTAAAGCAAGAACCTGTTGGGTAGAGAAGAGCCATCAATGCTCAGCCTTGTTCTGCTGAAAAAAATTGAGTTGTGTTCTTGCTGGTTTGCTGCAGAGGGGAAGAAGCAAACCCCCTCTGGGCTTGGTTACCACACGCCCCCCAGGCAGTGCCCCTGTCTCTTCCTCCCCTTCCCAGCCCCTCTGCTGGCCTTGCAGAAGCAGCAGTGCTCCATTTTGTAACCTGCAGTGACCGGGCAGAAAGGTGCCGTCTCCAATCTAGCATTTGTTTGATCTGCCTGACTGTTCCCTCGCACACTGTCCAAACCATGTTGCCTGGTGGTGCCCAGCATACTTAAATAAAGTCATTCATATACAACCCTCAAGCCTCCTGGCCTCATCTTCCCACATTTGCATTTTTAAGGAGGTTACTTGTGTTTTTCTCTTGCCTGTGCAGAATTGTTGCTGGCCAGTCTCTGTAAAGAGACACTATTTCTGGTCCAGCTTTTGAGAGGAGGGAAGAGAGCCTTGGGCTGCATCTGTGGTCTGTACTGGTGATGTCCAAAGCTATTTTTCTCCTTAGCAAGCATTATATATTCTGTTTCTCACTGCAGACGGGGCAGCCAAGGCGCAGAGAAGCTGTGAGTGAGGGCTGGTGCAGGCAGTGAGGGCAGCCCTGGGAAGGTGGCACAGTGCCCAGCAACGTCCCCAGCCTTGTCCTCAGAAGGTGAAGGAACAGGACAGTCTAGTCCCCGAGGCCTTCTAAAGCAGCAGGGGTAAGTGACTCGCCTCCCCCCAGAAGGCGAGTGACACGCCAGCCCCCTAATCCTCCCTGCCCCCTGCAGAAACAGGCCGGGTCCCAGCACAGTTTTGCTGGAGAGGAACGTCCCTTTTTCTCCCATACAATCCCAGTTGTGCCCCTGTGGCACCACCTGAACCCGGCCAGGTTAGATTTCCCCTGCTAGAAAAATCACCAAGCAGTACAGAAAAGATCATCTTTAATTTATGAAATGAAGAATCATTCTCAAGCTTTGTTAGAAGTCACACAAATAACTTATGATTGAACCATCGAGAGCTACAGAAGCCTCGCGGCAGGAACATCTCGGTCCAAGACAGAAGGCAGCTGTGTCCTGAGGCAAGAGGGCAGGTTTGTGGGCTGAGACCCCCCAGGGAACCTGGCACTAAATCAAGAACAGCACACCCCTAAGCATGGAGCAGCCTTCAAACGCTGCCTGCCACCTCCCTGCTCCTGCAGGGATGCGCAGGGCAGAGCTCTGCTTTGGCACATCTCTTCTGCCTGTCCCCAGACTGGGATGGAGAAGACACTCCCTCACTGCAGGGATCCCTTTGGTGACGACCTGCCCGCTCTGCTCCCAGCCAGAACCAGGAAGGCCAAACCACCTGCTCTCCTCCTTGAGGCCACAGCTCGGCAGCCAGATGACATTGGAGGTTGGAACAAGGCCCCTTCCAACCCAAACCATTCTGTGATTCTATGATCAAACTCTGGGACACTGTTTTAAGTGGAGAGGAGCCAAAGTGTCCATCTCTCCCCACAGAGGTAAAATCTCAACCCTGTGACTGCCCAGCATTGTGTCAGACAGGCTCCTAAGAGGAATCGAAGGCACAAAAGCAAGACTTGGTGTCTCTTCCAGATTGTGCTCTCCCCCTGTGAAAGGGGAAGGTGCCAGGCTACCTCACTGGGTCACCTGGGATGGCCCTGGGCAGGGAAGCACCTCCATCGGCTTGGTTAGGGGTTGGTTCCCTCACCACGGCCCCAGCCAGCATGGCAGGGGCCTCTGGCACAGCTGTGTGACAGTGCTGAGTGGAAGGGGATGTGGAGGGAAGAGGAAGGATAAACACAGGCGATGATAGGATGCCAGATGAGATGTTCCAGCTCAAGGCTCTGAGCCCAGTTCAAGCCCAGCACCTTTCCTAGCCCAGCAACAACTCCCTCTGCAAGGCTGCGAAGGAGGGAGCCTCAGCATGAAACAATCACAGCTGGCAGACCCTGGCTGTGCAGGATATTGTCCTGGGAACAAGAAATGCCTGAAAGTGGATTTGGTCCAAGAACCACAGCACTGTATGTGGGAGGGGTTGTATCAGCTACTGGGAAAGGCCTTCAGGGTCCTCCCAGCCCTGCTCCTGCTGTCCTGAAATCACCCTCTGGGTTACTTGGTCCCTCACGAGCCTCCCACTCCACTCCCTAAAGCTGCAGGGCTCTAGCAAGGAAGGAGTCCCTGTGTCGTCCCTTTCTGGTCAGCCAGGGCCATAACCAGGGCAGAGGACTGTACTGGAGATGTGGCTGTCCCCAGCACACACTGCAACCCAGCACCTCCCTGCTGGGATGAGCAGCCCTCTGCTCCCTGCAACAGGCTGCGATGAAGTGTTCTTGCTCCTGTGGCCAAGCAATCTATCCCAGGCCCCTCACACACTGAACTTCTCTCCCTTTCCCAGTGACCACCTCCTGGAATGAGTAAACATTGGCATTACAGCATTTCACAGTTGAACTGTAAACATCGGGGTTTCTCAGCCTGCCATTCCTGTGCTTTGCCTGCTGTCCTGCACCAGCCTGGGACCAGCAACGTCCTGAGGGCTCAGACACCCCTAGATCGTTTTGACCTCCAGTGCTCGGCCTTGCGTCAGGTTTTGGCGCTGAGCCTTCACCATCTGCAGACGTTTCCCATGCAAGCTGAACTGCGACCAGCTGAGGAGCTGCAGCAGTGCGCACACGATGGGTATGAAGACGAGGAGGTAAAAGCAGCCCTGGCGAAGAGTTGGCTCCAAGGCTGCGGCAGACTCCAGCTTCGGCTGGGCACTCACCACATTGCTCAAGGGGTTGCGCTGGAAGATGTCATAGCCTGGTGTCAGAGAAGAGTTTGTGAGACCGGGGACAATGGGGATGGACCCTTGTCCGTTCTGAGTGACTGGCCTTGGAGATGCAGAGACCAGGCACAGCTTAGCAACTGGAAGAGCTTTCTGCACCCACCCAGGGCACTGAATGCAGTGGAGTTCTGCCCTTTCCCGCCCTGATGCTTTCCTTGGGAGCAGCCTTACCTGTGTACGTGCAGAGCAACCAGGTGCCGATCAGAGGGGCGAAGGTCTGGCCTGGCTTGGTGACCAGAGCCACCATCCCAAAGAGCAGTGCTGAGGCCGCCTGCTTCCTGTGGTTCAGGACTAGATCCTCATCCACCAAGTCGGTGACCACCAGGTTGAGTAACTTGCAGGTCCCTTCTGTGAACACCCGGTTGCTGCAGAACAACAGGCAAAACACTGAATAGAGGCATCAAGAAATGACTGGAGTACGTGAGAGATCAGAGAAAATGGCGAGAGGGTAGAGAAAGGTTCCCCAACGCTTAAAGTAAGAATTTGAGAAGCTTTGGCTACAGGAGGGGAACAGTGCTAGCAATAAGCCTTGTGTACCATGTCATGATGTCTTGGATCAGTCCTGACCTGCCACACAGACAGGGCTGGGGATAGGACACGCTGGGCCGGTGGCTAACAGGCAGCTGCAGCACATACTGGGGGCTATGGCCACAGGCAGGCTGCAGAGGAGGTGGGGAGCTCAGCTCAGCAGCCGGGAGAGGCTGCTGCAGGCTGCCACCAGCCCTGCCGGGTCTCTGTCCTCCTGAACATCCCTGCCTCCCTCACTCTGCTGCAGGCACAGCCTATGGATTCTGCAGTGACACGCTGCAAGCTCAGGTGAGGTCAGAGCTGGGAGCCACATGGCTTCTGTGCGACTCTGGCTACTGCTGCCCGCCTCCCACTCCTCTCTGTAAAACAGGGACAAGTCATTTCCCCTCTCAGGCGGCAGAGACCAGGGGAATTGAGTGCTGTCTGTCTACCTACCTGGCAATGAAGATGCAGAGCAGATAGACCTGATCAGGTCCTGCCAGGAGCATGACAATGCTGAGAGCCAGCTTCAGGAAGAAGAGTCCTCGCACCACAGCGTAAACCCCACAGCGGCGGCAGAGGGACAGGAAGTAGAGGTTGTTGAGATGGGGGGCAATGTAGGAAACACCTGAGCAGAGACAGAGGCACAAATAGCTTCAGGGAGTTTCGGTATCCACCGTGACCCCAGGACTGATACCGAGAGAGGGCATACGGCTAGCTATTGCCAGCAGGGCTGTAGGACACAAAGTACAGAATAGCCCCCATGCACACAGAGAAGGCTTTGTGGCACAGCAAACACTCTTCCTACAGATGGAGGCCTTCTTCCATCAACCTCATGGGCAGGAAGGGAGAAAATACTTTCCCAGTGTCACACAGGGCCTGTGACTCAGCGCTGGAGCAGAAATGAGAGGCAGAAGACAGCATGACCAGACCTGGCCCACACAGAACCCTCCCAGGGTAATTCTAGGACCAGTGCCCACAGATCTGGGGCAGCCTAGAAACGGTCCATACACCACAGAGAGGAAGGGATTAAATTCAGGGTTGTGTTCCCTGCTGCATCCTGGGGACACTATCTACAGCCACTAATGTTCAGAACAATACCTCTGTGGCATCTAGCCCAGAATCCAACACGCTGGTCTCACCACCACTAGGAAAAGGCTCCAAGTTACTTCCATGCCCAGGAAGGAAGACAGAGAGGTCCCAGGGAAGCATGTGGGATGTGTGCATGTGTGAATCTTACAGCCCAGAGACTGGCGTGTGAGCACACCTCTCTCCAGATGAGGTTTGGGAAGAGTGAATCCAGACTTAAGCCAGGTCCTAACCCAGCTGTTCCCTCCAGTCCCACCTGAGACTCACCGAGCAGGAAGGATCCAGTAGAGACAGAGATCTTGTCTGACAGCAGGTGCTCCAGGAACAGAGGGAAGAAGTTGCTGTTAAAGTGGCAGTGAAAAACCTGTGAAGGCAGCATGCAGACGAGCTGGTCAGCAGGAACAGCAGTAAAAGAGAACAGAAAAAGCTAACAGCCCTCTGGACTCCGTTATCCTAGGAGCCCTGTGCCAAGGGACTATGCAGGATGGGCCTGGAGTCCTTTAGTAGAGCAAGAGCTTGGCTGTGGAGTTGACGACACTGAAGGCTTTGAGACTGCAAAGCTGCAATGCCACCAGCCATGCCCACTGCACCCCTGGGGTCAGCACCACTTCCCAGCTGCTGAGGCACTGCTCAGAGGGCACCTGCTCAGCACACAGTGCTGCTGGGGCAGGCAGGGCAAGGAGGTGACAGCAGTGACCACAAGGGTTTGGGGGAGACAGTGACATGGCAGGAGGGAGGAGGCAGCTGTCAGGAGGACAAGGATAAGGTGGCAGCAAGGCTCAAGGCTCGAACACAAAGATGCAGAGCAGCATCAAGAGCCTGCCTGAGGGGAACTGAGGGATCGCTGGGGAGACAGGAGCTGTGATTGCAGCACACAAAGCTGAGGAAAGCTGGGCAGGCTGCTGGCATTTGGTAGTAATCATTGAAAAGTATGAAGAACAGAAATGGCAAAAGCCAGCTCAGAGGTGGATCCATCTGGACAGCTGAAAACAGTGATGTGAGCCTCAGGAATGCAGGAGAAGGAGACACTGCTGACAGCCACACCACCAAACCGCACTCCTGAACTTGTCCCCACCATGAGCCAGGTTTTGTGCTTCTGCACCCCAGATGGGCTACACAGAGCTCAACCAACCCCCATAATCCAGCCTACGCCCAGGAGAGAGGAAGGAACATCCCACAGCTTGCTCAGGAAGTATCCTCAGGTCACAAGCAGAGAGAGTGGCTACCAGCTGCTGAATCAGCCAGCACGTGCAGGAGGCTCCAAGAGCAAGTGGGTGCTGGAAACACCTCTGCCCTTCCCGGGGAACTCACATACTGCTGAATCACCATCTCAAATAGCCAGAGCCAGCGCTCATCCTCTGAATCATAACATGTCGCTGCTGCGCCTACCTGGACGAGGTTCATGCAGACAAACCAGAGGAAATTGCGATGCCGGGAGAGCTGCTGGAGATACTCTGCCAGGGTGATCCTCTGCTCCTGGGGGACGGAGAGTTTCTCAATATACAGCCTAAAGGGAGAGTAGAAAAAAAAAAAAGCAACCATGAATCCCTCATACCAAGCAAGAGAGAGCCCCCAGCTCTTCCTGTATAGATGCAAAGCTGTCTCTCCTCAGCTCCCACCCCAACTTTCCCACTCCCTGGCCCAAATCAAAACAGCACTTACAACAATGTTTGCTTATTGCTAGCAAGAACCACAGGCAACGGGTCTCCCAAAGAACATTTGGCTTCTGAATTCAAAATTCAGATTTCTGTCCATAAAAGCATTCTCCTCTTATTAGCCATTCCACTACGCATACGATCCTCTTCCAGATCCCTGCGTTAGCTCACCTGGCAGATCTCAACAGGATCTGCTGTCTTAGTACAGCATAATGCTGGCAGCTCAATACACAAGACAAGTGAGGCAGCCCAAGGAAAAGCAAAGGAGCTGAACGGGCGAAACCAGCTGCATGGTGGCCCACCAACAGCCCAGCCACTATCAGGTAGCTAAAGCAAGTGAAAGGGTAAGAGACATTCGCTTGTCCAACTCCACAGGAAACGGGCAGCAAGGTGGTCTCATGCTCAAGCAGGAACGCTTTCCTGATAAGCTGCTTCTGACATTTTGCCACTCACAGGCCTCACTGGATGCTCTAGATATTAACTCATTTCATGTTCCAAACACTGGATGGGCCATACAGCAGGTCAGGGCTCTGCCTCCAGTTTGGGCCAGGGATGTCACAAGACAGTTTTGTCCTATTTTCAGAAGGCCTTAGAAGCCAGTGTGACAGAGGTCATTCTGAAAACTGTATCAACAGACAAGAACCGTAAGAGATTAACAAAAGTTTGCCTCGTCCTGGATCTTCCCACACATTTAGTTTGCTGCAGTGCATGAAAGGACTCTACAGATCTATGCCAGGCCTTTGTCCCTGCTGCAGAATTGATGACACTTACTCTTTTAGGGTTGATTCTTGGTCCCATTTTGCTTTCCCATCAGCCTCAAACCGCTGGCGGAGCAGCTGTGTGGACAGGGTAAAACCAATGATGGAGCAGAGGGCCAGCACGATGCAAAATATGCGAAAGGAAAAGAAGTCCTCTTTGTTCCACACCGCGTAGGACATGAACACAGAGAGGGAGCCTATGGCACTGAAGAGGGAGCAGTAGAAGTTGAGGCTAGTCCTGTCTTTTGCTGAAACAGCCAGGTCTGCGAGCAAGGCATTGTGATGGAGGTCAACCATGGTGAGAAAGCTGTCGTACGTGCAAAGGCAAAGAAGGAACTGCAAACCAGGATGAGCCCAGGCAACCCAGAAAGCCAGGAAAGAGATGGCAAAGAGGGGCCCATTGTGGCTTAGTGCTCTGAGCCTCTTCAGAACTACTTCTGGGGAGGAAATCTCTGCTCCCGGCCTGCAAGGGAAGACAAAAAATTTAGATGCTTGGACAAAACCCTGCATGAACATGTATTCTCCCTCTCCAAGGAAGTCATATAAACAGCCTAGTCACAAATGCAGCTTTTTGTCATGCAACAAGCACCCACATCAAATACCTTTTCAGCTAATATGTGAATACACTGAAAATATGGGTTTAAGGCGGCCAAAAAGCAAGAAGGAAAGGGATTTTTTTTCTCCAGAGCAAGTCTCTCTTAGAGAATGCTGCACTGTCTCTGCTTTGCACAGCATAAATGATTTCAATGAGCACTTAAAGTTTTTACTAGTTGCAGGAAGCCACACCATGATTCTCATTAAAAGCTGGACATAAATACAGGAGAAATGCTAATGGCCAACTGTGATCCATGATCCAGGGAGTTTGGGAACAATTGCTCTGAGGCATTCCAGGTGGAAATAATTGTCCTTTCCCACCTGGTGTCTCCCAAACCACATACAGACACTCTCCAACACCCCACTAAGAGGCTTGCTCATATAGGAGAGGCTTGAGATTTTAGATGCCCATATATTAGGTTTTGTACAGTTTGTGATTGTTAAGGATAAGGGTCACATCTACCCAATAGGTGCGTGACTTCCTCTACACAGCCAGGTACTGAAATAACATGCAAAGAGCACTGAACTTTAAAGATGCCAGGAAAAGGAAGTATTTAAGAGTTCCATGCCCCAGAAACCATTCCCACGCTATCATTTTAAAGCCTCCAATTTCCCATCATTTCCCCCAGAGACTAAACAACTTCCCAGCCTCTGCTGGAAGTGGAACTGAACTTACTGCTGTGTGCTAAGGAACACTCGGTCGCTCAGCCAGCCAAACAGAGGGTCATTGAGGCTGTTCCAGATCAGAAACACTGTCTAGGAAAGAAAATAGGACAGTGAAACAAACCACAGGACGGCTCCTGCAAAGACCCAGTTCTGTTACCAAAGAAAGCAGCGCTGAGCTGGCATGCTGAACAACCAGCAGGAACCGTTCCAGTGCACCTTCCCTGCCCTATCACTGCTGTACGATTTTCCTGTCTGAGGCAACTGCAAGATGAATACAGCGAGGCCGGTGGTTTTCCCTGCTTGTGAAACACCCCGACATCCCCAACGGAAAGGTAGTCTTAAGAACAAAGTCTCTGGGTTTTCTGTCCCAGCTTTTTCTATCTTTATGTAAGCGGAAAAAAATGAAAAGCCGAAATTAGCACTCAGAAGGCTCCCTTGCTTGCTCTCCAAAGGGAAACATCTCTATTACAACTAACGCTCTTAACATTTCTAGCAAGGAATGGTCTTGGTTTCAGAATTTCTTACTTAAGAGGGCAGAAATCTATGGAAGACTAACCTCTCCTATCCAAAAGGACAGTTTATCAATCTTGTAAACAGAGACAAAGGTGTCCACGTAGTACAGGAGGAACACATTGTGCAAAATGGAAACAAACAGCGACAGGGACCCGTAGATCACTGCAGTGGGCAGATGAAAAAGACAAGCCAACGGTCGCAACCCCATGTTGGTGTGGTCAGCGTTCAGCTCCCTCGATCACCTCCATTTCAGATGGGATGTCTTCTCCCAACACCTGCTACATCTTTGTTGGGGCCAATCCATTTTTGCTCCTGCAGGAGGGAAAAAGTACGTAAATAAAATAAAATAAAAACAGATTAAATGTCTTAAATGAACTAAAAGTTGAATCAAATTAATTGGTAAGTCTTTGCCAGCAGAGATCGGAATTCATATTGCTTTGAGGAGCTGTTCAAAAGTGGATTGGAGGGGATTTAAGAGACTAAAAGCTGTCTGCTGCACTAAAGCTGTTTCATTAAGCTGAGGCCAGGCTGCGGGCTCCCGGGGGTACAACTGTCTCCTCGCGAGCGGGCTGCCCCGTCCTTTACCCTGTAATGTTCTTTGTCATCCAGCAAGTAGCCTATTAGCTCTCTCCAGCTCTTTAAAGGCAAGGTCACAGGAGGATTCAAGACAGATAGCTGCAAACAACAAAGCAGCCTTCAGAAAACACACCTAGTCACCGACATTTTTAGATACCGGTATACATTTTTAGCCAAACAAAAATGGCAACAGCTGTGATGTAATCTCACACGTGCACACTGCTTTCCCCCAGCAGTCACAGCGGACTGCACCTGGGCTGGCTCAGACAGGAGCTATTTATGGCAAGCAGTGCTGCTGCTCTGTGACATGAAGAGACACGACCAGAACGTGATGGCACGCAGCAGACACGCTGCTGTCCTGCAATAAAGGCAGTCAAGAGTCACTTAATAGCTGTCCAGCTCGTCTTGGAGTGGCCTGAATTTTAGGATTGGTGTCTGAAATAAAGATGCTTTGGCTGGACAGCAATATATATATGGAAATAAAACAAGTGGAAACAGCAGACTTATAGCAGAACAAGCCACTGTACGTTCACAATGGGCTGAGGTGTGAGGGGAGGACTCCTCACACCGGCACTGACTGGAGCTCACAGCCAGGAGGTGGGACCATCGTCCTTCCATGATGGAGGACCCCTCTCACACTCAAGTTGCTACAGACCAAAAGTGAAACACAAGGCACCTCTTCAGAGGCACTTGTGTATCTGGTGAAATGTTAAGGGTTCTTAAGTCAGTGTAAGCCAGCTTTTCCAGCCTGTGCTATCGTAAGAAGCCCTGTTCACAGCATACACATGATGGGTGACAACAAAGTCGCTATCTTAACATTGTCAAAAGCAAGATAAAGGGCTGGAAGTCACTCCTGTTTCAGCCGTCCAGCGTCCACACTCATCCAACTCAGCCATGTCAGGGGGACTTCACAACATGGGATAAGAATGAGCACATCAGAAACAGGAAACTATGTACCAAGCCAGCCTTCTCAGGCTTGCAATATCAGCTGCAGCAAGTCCAAGCAGAAGATCAAGGGGAAGAATAAATGGCTGGGTATGAAACCTGATGAAATTCCAGTCCCATTCAGTATTTCCCAGAAGTCATGAGTCTGACCACTTCTATCTAGGCAAGATTAGAAAAGCAAAAATAACCGTCCGCTCCGCCTAGCCCAAGAAATTCCTCATGACTAGTTTAGAAGGAGCAGGAACAGCATTTGTTCCAATCAATTACGTCACTAGATTGAAACTGCACATTGTCTCCACTCCCAGCCAAAGCACCAGACCTCAACTGGATCCAACTGCAGAGCCCTCGTGGAGCTGAGCCACCACACTGCATCCCTGCGAAGCCAAAACCCATGGCCAGATAAAAGGAAAGACACTGCTTGGAGGGGAATTCAGCCAGACAATGAACTTCTATAGGTGTAATTAAAGACAGACAAGCCTCAAGGGGAAATTGCATTTTGTACAGTGATGAACTGAAAAGGAATCAAGAGTTTGTGATGTGTAAAGATAAAGGTTAGAAGAAGGGAGAGCTAAGCCAACTGACCCACCAATTAGTCCTGTGTCTCTCCCCAAGAGCCTTCTGTGGAGGAATGGCTCAAAGGCAGATGAAGCCACCAGAGTGCTGAGCACCCTCACGAATGGGATGGGGATCAAGTGGACAGCATGATTTTGCACCGTATGAAACCTGAGTGAATCCAGACCTTGACCACTGTGTACACATCTAACCTCACTAAAACTTCCCGAGACATAGAAATGAGAGAGATCAAAGAAGGGCAACTAAAGCGATCAAGGGACCGAGGCAGCTGCCTGCTGTGGAAATACTAAACAGCTGGGACCCTTCAGGCAGAGAGCAAAGGCTGAAGGGGGACATGATTAAGGTTTACAGAGTCCCACGTGCATTGGGTAAGGGGAAGGTGGAACTGTTGTGTGCCAGGATACAAGAACCGGGAACACCCACTGTAACTAGCAGGAAATCAGTTTAAAGCACATGAAAATACTTCTCTACCTGGCAGGTAGCAAACATCTGACATTTGCTGCCAAAGGAGGTTGCAGAGATGGGTGGCAGGTTCAAAGGATTAGACAAATTCATGGAAAACAGCTGTACACCAAACAGCTACTAAAGGGAACAGGCAGGGAAATCCCCTCCAGCGTCCCTAATCCAAGCACTGTGTGTGCTGGGGGTGGATGAGCAGAAAGGCCCACAGACAGTGGCCAGGCCCACATGTTCTCCCTCTAAATAGCATCTCCTGCTGCTGCCATGGGGCAGAATATGGGTCAAGACAGACCAACAGTCTCACCTGCTAGGGCTATTCTTAACCTGGACTTCACTTCGTCACCCAACGTCTGTTTGAAAGCAAAGCCCGCCCTAGGCTTGGTCCTTAGTGCTGCACTTTACACATGTACCCTTACAAATAATGCTTCACTAAGCACATGTTGCACAAACCACAGCTGCTGAAGTTTCCAGAGACACTTCATTTTCTCACTTACACGCTACAGCACTGTTTAAAGAAGGTGAAGTTCCACTTCCTCCCCTTCTTCTCCCTCATCGCTCCCTCACAGATGTGCAACCCTTCCAGCCAGCTGACGTTTCTAAGTGATTTCACTTTGCGGGGATAGTTACTAGGTCATTTTATATATATATTTTTTTTTTCCCCTCCCCATCTGCAAATGTGCAGATGAAAAGAAACAAATCATAGTTGTCCATAAAAACTAGATTTTGCTTCTACATCCAAAGCACTGTGCTATTTAAGCTTGCCACACTGGTATTTTCATAACCTTTTCCTTGCGATGGAGAATTACTCATGGAGTATGTCAGAACTTTTAAACATTAGTCTTTAAGTAGTAATGGGAAAAGGAGCTGCAGGAGGGAATAGCTATCATTCATTGGCGCTGAACTTCTAACGCACAGTCATAAAGCAACAAGCTCGTAAATTAGAAAGCAACTAGCCTTTATTTCAGAAACTTCCACCTCCGCATCCGACATCTGGCGTCACTCCTGCCAGTGACGTTTGCAGATCTTATCTTTTTGAGAAGGATGTTTGAATAGTGGCTACCAGGAAAGCATTGCTTTTGTTTGAGAGTGCTGCCATATGGCGGCTGGAAACACACCACAGCTTGGGGCTCGCACATCTGTTCTAGCTTCCTAGCCAGCTCACAGCTGGATTCACGAGTCATCGTGTCCCATGGCAATTCAGCAACCCCTTGGCCTTACAATAAGACTGAGCTCCAGCCTTCCACAGCTGGAGCCAGTTGTACTGAGTTGGCAACAGAGCCATATACATGAATCTTGGCCCAAGCTAGTCTTTTAAGCAAGGCCAGATGCTTCCTATATGCTGAAGCTGCCACTCAGGAACCTGAAACAGCCATCTGCAGACCTGATTGCAGTAGCAGGATGACTCTTCCATTCATTCTCCACTATGTGGGTAATGCAGGCTGGAATATCCCAAATAACACTTCAGGATATGATGGTGCTTGCTCCAGCTGTCACTACACTGCCTCTGCTGCATATTCTGGATTTTGGGAGGCTTACTAGCTAAAGCAGAAGGCCAGACAGATACACCAGTTCAGCGTCTCTGCATCTGCCACACAATAAATCCGCTATCTAGATAAGCCACCCAAGAGGGGACCCTATTTCTAGACATTCATCACGGCCAAACAGGACTGGGCTGCTGGCGGCCAAGCCCCATTCACAGGTAAGCCAGGCTAGAGCTGTGCCCGTGAAAGAGCTGCTGCCCTGTGTCCCATCCCAGCATAGCGCCTGGTGCTGGGCACATCAATTCCTCCCAGACACCATAAGTGACAGTCTCAGCCAGAGGAAACACAGTCATGGACGTCTTCATCTGGTCAGCCTCATGTGTCAGTGACAAGTCTGCTTTGTAAGCACGGACCAGGTTCTGCACACTCCTTCCCACCCTGCCCATGGTACTCCAGGAGGGCTCCAGAGCACAGACACTGTTGTGGGTCCTCACCCCATGAACCTACTCAGATTCTGGCAGGACTCAGTCCAGTAAAAAGGAAAATCCCTCCACAGAGCTATTTCACTAACTTAGCTAAACTGAAAGAGCTTCCACTTAAACGAAAAAGATCTCAAAATCTTGTTCTTATCCTAGGAAAGCTCCAATCTAGACACATACTCCACAAAATTTAGGCTCCTCTGACCAATCTTTGACACCATGCACCCTCTTAGAGGTGGATATATCTCCAAGTTTCTCCATCGTACTACTTCTGAAATCTTAACACCCCGTTTCCTCAGCTAACACCGCTTGCTAACAGAGGGAATGATAAACACTGTCCTACATGAAACATTAACGAACTTCCCAACAGCAGACTCCCAGCAGCCTGGCCTCTGAATGGTAAAGCAATGAAGCCTTTGAAAACCCGATACCACCTGGGTCAGGCAAGGAAACGTGCCACTTCGCAGAGGCTATGAGGGTGTTTCCCACTACTGTTTACCAATTCAACAATGGCAGATGCCTCCATATCATGGGACATTTGGTAACACCCTTCTTATTACAGGCAATCATGTTCTTCCATCAGGTGCTGCCGTCACTCCCGCAGAGTTCACACAATAAACAGAACTGCCACATGGAGGACAATGAACATCTTGAACCAGCTGGTAGTTTCGTGGAACTGTGTTCCAGCCGAGCAATCTTGTTAAATCAGATCTCATTCTCTAATGAGATTACAAGGTTCGTTAATAGAGGTAATCCGGTAGATCTCACAGTCTTGGAACCTGGTAACACATTAACTTAACAGCACATGGCATCCCTTTTCTAAACAATTCGTTCTTTTACAGTGTACAGATGTATTAAAAACTGGTTCCCCATGATGTTACTGTCAACATAAACTCTAATCCTGTAGCGGACTCCATAGCACTGGTATGGGGACCACTGCCAGGTAACTCTGGTCTCAAATTACAAATGTGGAAGTAGATATGAAACCCTTACTGAAAACGACTCCCAAAAGTGGAATCACAGTAGCTAGAAGAGGGGATTACTACACAGATCAAGCCTGTTCTTGTTAAGACTCAATAGGAAGCAGAAGGCAAGAAGCACTTTTAAACACTCTGCCCAAGCAGCACCAAGTGGGAGTTTCTGCTACACTACCTCAATCTTCTCACCAGGGAGACTTTTCACCCATGCAAACCTTTCAAAGCTGCAGTCACCCCCCAAATGCCCCAACTTCGGCCACCGGCCACAGGCCACTAACTGGAGGGCTGACGGAAGCCCAGACGCCAAGGCCACCAGAGATCTCTGTGGCATTTAGGCCTGAAAAACACAGGAATAGTCACCAATTAAAGTAGCTGACATCCCTCCTGGGGGACAGGAATGCAGGGAGCCGGGCAATGCCTGCAAAGCAAGGACAGAAATGGGGATGCTGTTTCTTTGCCCACAGCCCAAGCAGTGGTGCTGCTGCCAGCGCCCCAGAGCCCTCCAGCCCCGCATCTGCACAGTCCCCCCATGTCAGGGGAGGCCTAGCAGCCCTGCGAGAGGAAACGGTGGCCAGGCAAGGGGCACGGCCATCATTTCGTGGTGGGCTCCCACTCAGGCCCCATGGTGGTGGAGGGCTGTGCTATCAGGTGTGACAGGGACACGGTGGTCTGAGCCCCGCTCCGCTCCTCCAGATAGGATGGTGCAATGCCAGGGCCACGTCTCCTTGCCGGGATCCTGCGAGGGGGCGGGAGACAGACCCCCACCGCCTCCAGAGCGGGGCACAGACAGACCGAGGCCCATGCCCGCGGGCACTGACAGCGCGGGGTGGGGAGCGCACCCCCCGGGCCCACATGGGACCGTCCAGCGTAACGGGGGGGAGGCACATCCCGGGGCTCTACCAATGTGGACGGGGGGGAGCCCCCCACCCCGCGCGGGCCGTCCCATCGCGGAGGGGTCTCCCCCACCCCGTCCGGACGGCCCCCGCTGCAGGCGGGGAGACAAACCCAGGCCGGCATTGGGGCGGGGGAAGCACCGCAACGCAACCCCCTCTTTCTCCCCCCACAGTCATCCCCTCAACGCCTCCTACCTCCGTCCGTTACCGGCGCTGCCCCCGCCGTTCCGCCGCCGAACCGCACCTCCGCGCACGCGCGTCCAGCGGCCTCCCGACCCCTCCCCGCGGCCGGCTCCGGCCCGGCGCCATCTTGTGCCCTGGCAAGTGAAGCCGCCCCCTGCCGGCCGGCCGCCATCTCGTGTGCGGTCACCGCGCTGGGAATCCCAGAATCGACTCGGTTGGAAGCGACCTTTCAGACCATCGAGTCCAACCACCCGCCTAACGCTGACAAAAACCATCGCTAAACCGTGTTGCTAAGCACCACGTCTACCCGTCTTTTAAATACCTCCAGGGATGACAATTCCACCACTTCCCTGGGCAGCCTGTTCCAATGCTTGATAACCCTTTCAGTGTAGAAATTTTTCCTAATACTCAATCTAAACCTCCCCTGGTGCAACTTGAGGCCATTTCCTCTTGTCCTATTGTTTGTCACTTGGGAGCAGAGACCGACCCCCACCTGGCTACAGGCTCCTTTCAGGCAGTTGTAGAGAGGGAGAAGGTCTCCCCTCAGCCTCCTTTTCCCCAGGCTGAACACCCTCAGCTCCCCCAGCCGCTCCTCATGAGACTTGTGCTCCAGACCCCTCACCAGCTTTGTTGCCCTTCTCTGCACTCGCTCCAGAATCTCAATGTCTTTCCTGTAGTGAGGGGCCCAAAACTGGACACAGTATTCAAGGTGGGAAGCAGCTGGAAGCCGCCCCAGCCTCCTGCAGTTCCTTGGCCGGGCCAGGGTCCTGCCACTAATGCCAAGGGGGACAGAAAAGGCATGGTGGCCACAGGCCTGGTCCCCCGAGGTGCCCTCCAGCAGGCAGGCCACCACAGGACCTGCCGCCCCTCACTGTGGGGCTGGAGGAGGAACGGGGCTGGGAAGCACAAGATGCCCCTGGTGAAGGCAGCTGTGCCCGTGGTGCCTTTTCATCTCAAACACCTCGAGCTGCTCCAAGGAAGCCTCAAAAGAGCATTGTGCCAAGCCACAAAATGACAAAGTGGAAACAAAACAACAAGCATGGCTGCTCAGGGGCAGGTATCCTTCCCTGTAATCCGTCAAATGCCCTACTTGTCTCTGGTCTTAGTCATCAGCTGCTTACGCTTCTCTCCCAAGGTTTATTTACATTATGTCCCATACATTTCAGAAGATAGAGACTGTTGTCCTTTATTATTTAAGGTCTCTCTGGAGCTTTCTTTCAAAGAAGCAACTCCTGTTCCCATCCAAATATTCACTAACTTGATCAGGAAAAATTGAGGCAAAAACCTAATTGCTTCTATCTTCACCACAGCAGTTGCTCCCATCCAAACATTCGCAAATTTCACCAGGGAAAACTGAAGTGAAAGCCTAATTGCTGCATTCAGAAAAGTATCATTGTATCCTATTGCTTCCCAGTGTTTTTGTGCATTAGATTTACTAGCAGCTCTTCTTTTTTTTTTTTTTTTTTTATAGAAGCCAGGCAATTAATTGCAGTCAACAGGTGGTGTAATTACAGAGTGATTTGTAGGTATTTAGCTTCAGCTATTGGGATCTCCTGCAGCAGAGGAAGGTAGTCAGTGTGTCTGAGGAGGGTGTCCTGCTGCAGTGGTGGTGCTGCTGCTGAGCCACCATGAGCTGACCTGGCAGACCCAGTCACCCTTTTCACACCTATGAGGAGATCTGCATCTGTAAAGGCCCACCACAGTGCAGATGCTTACTGTGGGAGCCATTTGTATGGCTTCTTACTTAATTACAACCTGCTGGATGAGCAGTGAGTATAAAACCAGCTTAGCTCTCTATAGCTGAGTGGGAACAAAAAGCTGGGGAGGGCAAAGTGAGTTTAAAGTAGGGCTCATTTCTAAAGCACTCAATGGTGGGCTCTTTTTCTATGCTATCCAGTTTGTAACTTTAAAGTTTACAGCTCTTCTTTGAGTGTTGCTAATAGTGTTTTTCTGCATTAAGGAAGAACCTGGAGTTCTGGTGAGTGCTTTTGAGGTTTTTGTTGTGCTGGCTTTGTGTGCTGACTTAAGCTGTTCCTTTACCTGTATCTTCTGTCCTTGCTATGCCTGTGTTTTTATGTTCAAGCTCTATTTTTTTTTCCTATAAGACATTTTGCTAGCTAAGGCATGTACCTTAGATTTAGTAGTCTTGTCTATAGGTAGCTAGGCTTAAAGGTCCCTGTCTGAGCATGTAACATAACTGCTGAAGGAGAGAGCTTCCTGTTGCTTTCCTTAACTACAAGGGCATGTTCAGACAGGTATTGCAGTCCTGGTTACTACAGAAAAGCTTCTGTGAGGTGTTATGTGGTATCTGAGTGCATCTCCTGGCTCTGCACATGTCATTAAGGTACGTCAGTGAAAAGAGACCGTAGAAAGGAAGCTGCTTTCTTAAGATCAGGCTGTGTACCCTACTGTTTCTTGCTCCTCAGTTAAATGAAGGCATCATCTTGGCTGGTTTTTTTTCCAGTATGTGAGTATGTGCATGCTGAATAAATGTCTGTCTCTGTTTTCTGCACTTCAGATTAAAGACTTGCTTACGTTGCAATGTTTTACTACAATGGCAAAACAGTATGAGTGCTAGCTTAAATGTTTGTAATAGTGGTGTATAACTGAGGTATTCTGCGCTTTGCTTGGCTTCTTGAAAACATAGATGCCTAAATCCCTCTGGAGGCATTGCCTCTTTCACCACAGCATATCTTTTCTTTTATCTAGTAGATGCAAGTCCACATATAGTAACATAACTCAACTGGGGCATTGATCCCTGCCAGTACTCTAGCCTGTAACTTTCCTAGCATCTTCTGCTTGTGAAAGATACTAATGTAAATTGTTATTGTTGTGTGATGATAGGGTTTAGACACTTTAGTTTGGAAAAAATGACATAGAAGGGCTTCTCTGAGGGATTGTATTCTTGGAAACACAAGATTGCCTTTTGATTCCCATTTAGAAAAATCAATAATGTTACTTGTGAGCTATGTTCTGTATTGTCTAAAGACCGTAACAGAAGGTAGCTGGATTCTTCTTCTTCAAAAAAAAAAAAACCCAACCAAACCCCAAAATGTATTACAGAGTCATAGATCAGCAGATACTGCAGCTGTTTGTCTCAGGGAATGCAATAAGAGCAGTATTCCCATGGGTAATTCTAGCTCGGATGTTTAAACTTAAGCTAGAAATACAATGCATGTTGCTGTTGTAACAGAAGGCATTTTTATACACTAAAGGGATGATATGTAATCCAACCCCAAAGTCTGGATAATCTGTTTCCTGCCCTGTCCCACCTTTTGGTGTGATTGGGTGGGAAGATCTAGTAAAAGTGCATAAGAAGCTATGCCTTCCTTGCTTCTAATCAATACAACCTCGATACGGGATGCACAAGAATGAGATCCAAGCATATTCACATCTTAACTACTTGTGTTTTAAATGGTTTGCGGTGACATTGGATGCCAGTGTTTGTCAACAGTTGTAGGAAACCCACCGTGAGCATGAAGCCCCTCTGGAGAACCAGGCTGTGTAACCAGCAAAGGCCTTTGCAGGATGTCAGGAGACTCTCCCAAAGACATTTCAAGGGCGAAGACTTGTAATCATGCAGCTGAGAGAACAGGATGCTATGAAAGCACAAAAACAGTGTGCAAAACATTTTGCTCTGCTATGAAAACTGCCTGCCTGCAAGATAAGAAAGTGCCTGCAGGTAACTGGAGCTAGGCAGAAGAATCAAGGCTAGGGAATTATTTGTCTTGGAGTAGGTGAAGTAAACAATATACAACCAGGAGGAACCAGATAATTACAGGGGTGTCTGAAGCAACTCTTGCAGGGTAGAACCTTGCAAGGCCACCCATTCCATATCAGTAATACCATGTAAGGCTGAGATTGCCGAGGTAGTGATATTGGAAATGCTAGACTTGATTATGGATGTAGCAAAACTGAGACCAATGGGGAAGAAGTAATTAGGGGTGGATTGTCTATTTGGGAGGAGACTGGCTGGAAGAAGGGAGGCATGAGCATGACAAAAAGGTGGATCCTGAAGTGAGAGAAACACAGAATAAGGTATAAAATGTGATGAAGGAAGGTGGGCTTAGCTGACTGCAGGAGACATCTGCAGATGGTAGTGAAGCCTGAGGACCCAAACCCACTGGGATGCTGGAGTGATGCTCCTTGACAACTTGCTGGACTCTCCATCAGGTCTATGTTGGAAAGACTTGGTGTGGGAGGGCAGAGCAACGAGGGGTAGACTTGCACCCTAGTACTAAGTGGCGTGGGAGGGAAGCGTGATGTGCCTGTAACTCAACAGCAATTGTGTGTCGTTAATAAGATTTGATTAGTAGCATCATAGTTGTGTGCAAAATTATATAAATAACCAGGAGATATTAGTGGTGTGTTAATGAGGTTATTGATCATTCAGTTGATCTATTGGTGTGATTGATGAAAGTTAGTCTCCTGAGTCAGTTATCTCAAGACTGCAATCTGAAGGGGAGCAGCTGGGCAGAAGAAATGACAGCTGGGGGCTTGTCTGGGCTCTCCCAATTTGGAAACTTGAGCTAACTGATACTGATATCTTCTCTTTGAGGAAGAGTGTGTGGGCTGAAATGATGGATATCAGATGAATTCTTGAGTGAGAGGAGGAGGGGGTCTGTTTGTGCAGCCTGTGTTTGAACATGGAGGGGATCACTTGGACTGTGAACACTGTGAAGTGCGGATTAAAATATGCTCATTTAAAGAAAAAAGTAGCGTCTAGGTAGAGAGCTGTGTCTCAGAAAGCGTTTAGACCAGAAAAAGGTGGTGGCTTTTCAGAAAAAGGGCTGACTGGGATCCTGAGACATGGAGCACAGAGATTTGACCCTCGGGTGAGGAAGACCTCTGATGCAAAGCGTGCCTGCAGTGGTTACTAGGAAGATGAGACAAGTGGTAGTGGGAGCTTTAATAACAGAAGTTAAGCCATGCTGAAAGGAGGACGTGTCGAAAAAGGAGAAAGCTTAGAGTGTGTCCAAATTCTAGACCTTGGTGCAGCAGACATCTCTGCCCAGGGAGAAGCTGAAGGGGTGATGGTGTCAGGATCACCTTGTCAGCAGGCAGGGGTGGTTTCCAGAGCAGTGACCCTGTGGTAACACTCACCACGTTTTATTCTTGGCAGTGCAGCTGTTTCAGGCCTGCTGTGCTACTCAGCAGCTGCAGTGAGAGTAGGAGGAGTGGCTGCTCCAAACATCTCTGTCAGCAGCAAGCTGCATTTTGACCGCTATTTGAGCAGAGTTATGCAAGGGGTGGCTTTTAGATCACTGGAGTCAAGTAAAGACTTGCTCTGTGATGACTAGGGCTTTTCCTGGTGTTTTGACCTCATACAGAGTCTGGGCTTTGCACAGACCTCAGAAATAAATGCCAGACCCATACTAGATGTCAGTGCTTTCTGGGAATGCTACTTTGAATAGCTGAAACAGATCTATTCCCTCTTCAAAGGGCCTGTGTAAGGGGTGACTGACTGTAATGCGTATTAACTGCTATTTCCGCAGTTACTAGTGCCAGTTGGAGCTCTTTTCTTTGTGGTGTGCAGCAGAGTTCAGAGGAGCAGGGTGAAGACTAGGGTCTTCTGGCTTCAGAAGTTAAATCCTCCCCCTTGGCTGATCTGAAGGGATTATGCCTGCTGTGAGAGCTGGGATGGTTCTGAGCCCATGTCTTGGAGGGGAGCATCAGGTGCAGTAGGTGTTGCACGAATGCCCTCTTGGCAGGGTGGCAGCTTGCTCCCCATGGAAAGGGAGTTGGTGTGTCCAAGGTCCTCTAGGCTGTCCATCCCAAAAGGAGATCTGGTATCAGCTGTACTGATGGTATCTTTTCAGTTGGCTCAGGCAGCTGTAAGAATTTTGATCTCACCAAAATAGCTCTTTTTAGCACAAATGTACAAAACTGTATGGATTGGTGGGTTTCTCCTGTTTCTACTAATAATGTGTTACACTTCTAATCTCTTTCAACCCTTTCTACCTTGTAGCTTTACTGATCTTTGAGGAATCATTAAGCTTTTATTCAAAGCACCTCTTTTCTGCAAAGTCTGTTTTTTTTTTGGTGGGTTGTTTTCAAGCTGCTTTCAGTATCAGTTGTCTTCCCTTATGTGTTACTGCTGGACGGCATAAGGCAGTGTGGAAAATAGCCTCACTCCCTTTCTGAGAAGCAGAGGCTGTGTGTTCTCCTGCCTTGCCAAACTTTCCATCTAGGAATATCTAAGAGAGGATCTGTGTAAGGAGACACTGGTGTGTAATAGCTGCCCAGCTCCTGGCACACAGTGCCAGTGAAGTGTGCAGGAAGCAGGTTTTTGCTATATGGCTCTACAGAAAATGAATTTTTCTGAATTGCATGCAGAAATCTGTGACAGCGGTGGCACTCAGGGTGCAAGTCTGAAGCCGAGAGCTCCTCCTGAGCTGGCCTGCTGTACCAGCTGAGCATGGGACCTGGCAGAGCCTTCTCCAGGCTGTGCTCTGTGCTGCCAGAGGGGCCACAGGAGTGCAGTGTGTGTGCAGGAGAGAGACAGAGATGGCCCCACCTCATCTCAGCCCACCACACAGCATCCTTCTCCTTTTCTAGATGCTACGAGAGCTTGTCTCTTCCAAGAAGTCAGCCCTCCCCTCAGGCTGTGCTGGGCTTTGCCGGGCAAATGGGAGGCAAGACCTGTTCTCTGCACCCCTGGCTCTACTGCCTTGTGGCACCTTGTTGTACTAGGCATGATGTAGTAACCTTTTGTGGAAGTATTTAAGCACTCCTTGGAGCACTTTGCTGGGACAGTGTGGGTTTGCTTTTCTCTTGGAGGCTGCAGCAAAAACCTGTGGTGCTGTTCTACCTTTGGGGCTGGGGAAGGGAGTGTGCGCAAAATCCAAAAGCGCTTCCATGATTAAGCAGCACTGGTGTGGGAATCTGTTCCCCTAGGTGAAAATTAAGGCCTGGAAGGACCCAGCTTGTAACAAACTATTGCACTTCCCTTGAATTCCTATGTTGCTGCCAGGCATGTCTGGCTGAGTGAGAGCATCCCTTTTAGGAAGGCAGCCAAGTGCCTTTGTCCTACAGATCAGTACAATGATGGAGGAGCAAAGCTATAGTGTTGTGCTGCATGGCTTTCTGTGCTGCTCTCCATCTTCCCTAAGGAGTATTTGGGAGTCTTCTGGGTGAGTCTTTCTTCAAAGACTTTGAACAGAGCACCATCTTATGTTGGCAATAGGGTGGGTGGAAGTGACGAGGAAAAACAAGCAACTTCTTTGTAATCCTCTCCCATACACTGTCTCCAGCTACTAGGATGCTGGATAAGAGTGCAGGACTCTGACATCAGAGCTGTGGAGGACAAACCTTAGGTTTGAGGAGGTTTGGTTTTAACCTCGCTTCCAGAACAGTCTGTGATGTTTTGGTTTGGGGTTTTTTGGTTTTTTTTGATTGTGTTTTTTTTTTCCAGGGAGGCTTTTGCTGAGGCTTTGTCAGATGGCAGAAATTTTGCAGAGTTTGCTCAAAATGGGGAGACTAACTGGAAGTAACTCATGACTACTTCATCACTTTGGTTAAAGGAAAATTGCTTTTGCAGACCTCATCCCTGTACCCTTGGGAGTTGCTACAGAGCAATGGTAATAGACCTGAGGCTTTTGTGGGGTGGGGAGAAGAACAGGGCAGGAAGAAAGCCAGGAAGAACAGTCTGAAAGCTTGGGTGCTGCAACAGTAGAGAGGAAAACTAAATTAATGGGATCTCCCTGTTCTATTCATTTGGGAGCTGATCACAGGGCGATGGCATGAGGCAAGAATAGTCTTGATTGAGGCTTAGAGTAAAATAGATGGCCATGTCCTCTTCTGTGGGACGAATGTCTCTACAGTTGTGCTGGCTTTCAGTATGCTCCCTGAGGAAGCATCTAAACCTGTTCAAACTGTCAGCCTGACCTGAGGACCCAGCTAACTTTGGTTGCTGCTTCAGGTGGACAGAAGACTTGGTAACACTCTTTGAACTGTTAGTCTTGGTGAAACCAATCTCTCAAGACATGCAAGATACTTGTATGAAGCTTCACATGTTGGATGCTGTGGCACATGTTGGATGCTGTGGCACACCTTGTCTGTGCCCATGCTACAGTCAGACTCACTTTAATCTGTCTCCTACAGGATGTGCAGTCTGGCATGGACTTGAACATTTATACTTTCCTCTATTTTCTGCAGCTCACCATGGGCTTTGTATTCCACAGCAACCTAAACAGAAAGCTCCACAAATTCAAAGTTAGCTTGGGTGACAGTAAAGCTCTACCACCCTGAGGCATGTCCAGGAAAACCATGCTCTCCTGTAATACTAGGATGTAATTTCTGCTGCTTTAGATGCTACAAGAGCCCTACCAGTCCTGGGCATTTCTGTATTAACTAGTGGTGGATTCATCACCTGAAGTAACTGTGTGATAGAGTGGTGAAACAAAATCTTCTCTGTACCTGAGCTATCAAGCTCTCTAGTTTTGTATTGCAAACACTTCTTGATTGCTCCATAGCAACTCTGTCTGGGTTGACTGGCACTGAAGCACGCTTTACTTGGCAGATCAAGTATTTTGGGAGCTGTGGTGTCAGTCTCCTTGACCTGCACCAAGATGTGTGAGGAGGCAGAGGCCTGGCCAGATGGCTGGGTGGTGGGTAAGGGAATTGCTGGAGTCAGCTCTGGCAAGCCTGGGAAGAGTCTGAAGTATCACGTTTTCACCAAGCAGAGATGATGATCTCATTTCAGCTGTTTCTGACTTTCTTGAGAATTTTCTTTCCTTTTTTTTTCTTTTGTATGCCTGGCTTCGCATTTGGCTCCAGCCAAGTGGGGTTGAACCCTTTTCCAGCAAGATCAAAACTGCTGGAAATGTTAGAAGGGAGAGGCTGCCTTTTCTCTCGCTGTGGCCTTTCTTACTGGCTTGGTCCCTTGTTGCTCCCTGCTGGCAACCACAGCTCCCTGTGCCCTGGCTGGGGAGGCTTGGCTCCCAGGCACAGACAGCATGGTGCCTGCATATCCATCCTTTCAGTCTATGCCACCAAGAAGCTGGTACACATTCATGGCTGTCAGGACCAGGGAGGCATTTAGCAGAGCTCAGCTCAAGCTTTAAGGACTGTTTTGCCCTTTCCTGCTCACAACATCCAGGTGCCAGGCGATGGATGTGGTGATTTTTCACAAGGCACAGCAGAGCTTGAAATTGGAGCAAGGGAAGAAAGTGGATAGTAGCCTGAAAAGACAGGTCAGCAAGGATCCTCTCTCCTCTTCTCATCCTTCAGTTGCTCCTGTAGAGCTGGAGGGAGAGCTGGAGGCTGTTGGATGTTTACTTCCAAAGCCAGGGCAGCCTCTGGCTGCTGGCAATGGAGAAACAAGAGAAGTAACGGCAGGTGAAGAGGAAGGGGAGAAGAGACTGAGGGTTGGACCCTTTCCTCAAGGGGCATCAGTAGGTAATATCGGTGTTTGGGGTTGTTTTTCTTAAGCATCTTGCTTTTAATGCCTTTCAGCCATCAAGTGTCCTAGCAAAAGATCACCCTCCTGGCAAACCCTGTTTTCCCTGAGGCACTGCCTGCTCTCACTTCCCAATGAGTGTGGGACAGGGTCAGGCAAGCTGGTACTGGTTCTCTCAAAGCCCCCTCTCCTCTTGTACATGTGGATTTGTCATACTCTCTCACAGCCCTGTAGAGTCTAGCAGGGCTTTGTTCCAGCTGTGGTCTCCCAAAACCTGCCTCTGGAAGCTGATGCGAGCCTGAAGGTCAATATGAACAACAGGCACTGGTGTAATGGTGGGGTAAACCACATTGTCAGCCCCTGGGAGCACAGGGCTGCAGCTCTGGAGGGGCAGGGCAGGAGCCTTGTGCCTCCTGCATACTGAAATGTTGCTGCGGCACGCCTGATGATTGAGCAGTGCCATGCCCTGCAAGCCAGGAGCTGGGATTCGGTCCCTTGTGCTTGCGAAGATAAGCCTGTGCCAGGGCAGTGCCGAGAGCTGGGTGCTCGGCACAGGGGGAGAGCTCTGTGCTGGGGGGCAGAGAGGGACAGGGCAGTGCTGGGCAGCTGTGCAGTGGAGCCCAGGAAAGCCAATGCCAGTGACAGCCCAGCCACTGAGCTGAGACTTTCCCTGACAGGTTTGCAAACTTCCTCTAGGGCTGTAAAATATTGTCTGCATTGCGCCGGCTGTCAACACCTTCCTCCCGGGTGATCTGCTTCCAGGGAAATATCTTCACTTCTGTGGTCAGGCATGTGACAATGCTGCCCTGGAGCACTCCCAGCCCTGCTTAATCCTCATCTCATCCCCCCTCTTATCTCTTCAGTTTGCTTCCTCTTGTGGGCCATCCTGCCTGGCTGAGCCACCAGCTTGTTCCCCATATCATTTTCCAGTGCAAAATCAAAGCAATTAATAGCTGCGCTTGGGCTGCCTTGGTACTAAAACCTGAGTGATTTAGATGACTTGTTACCCCCTTCTCCCCCAGCTGCCAGGAAGGCCCAGGAGCACTGATGCTGCCAGACAAAATGCTGGGTACTGCATCAGATGGTAGATGGAACACTTGTGATTTTTTGAGCGAGAGCTGGCCATCAGATAGACAAGAACAGCTTCCCCAGGGCTGTCCCAAGCTGGCATGAAGCAGCACACTGTGATCCAGCAGGAGGGGTAAACTGGGCTTGCTTTGTTTCACTAAGTGGATGTGATAGCTCTGTGGTCTCTCTGCAGATGATGTCTCTAAGGAAATGATTCTGTGGATCTCAGTAGGGATACCGGGCTGAACTGGATTAAAAGAGTCAGTGAAACTGTTTTTTAAGAGGAGACCATTTATTCCATTTACCCACCTTGTGCTGCCGTTGATATACAATACCCCCTCTGGATTTTCGTGGTTGTGCTGAGTAAGTTAGGCAGGCAGTGTGTTTAGAAACTAGCTAATAGTCTTATTTCAATAAAGGTCTAACAAAGTGTGCTCATACAGGGTGCAGTGGAGCTCCTTGCTGCAGGAGGCTCAGCTCTAACCTCTTCAGAGTGGTCAGGCAAACTTGGGAGAAGTTTGGGAGCCCTCAAAGCACAGAGGGGCACCAAGGCTTTAGTCCTTGCCTTGACTAAAGCAGGACTGGACTAAATGCAGGAAACATCACAGTGCCTGCTCTCTTCCTCCCCAACACCTGCTAGTGAGCTGGGGAGACCTCAGTCAAAGTTGAGCTTTCTTTACTTTGCTTGAAGCTGTTTGAACGTTTACTTGTAAGGGCTTTAATGAATTAGGTTGAACTTTTTTTTTTTTTTCCTCTCCTATCTGGGGAGGTGATGGTTATGATGGGCTTTGGCTCTTAGGCTGCAACTCTTGTTTAAGGGTACTGCCAGGTCTTGTCTAAACACTCTAGTCCTGTTCCCCTGCACAGGGGGTAGACTTCTAGCTCTGCACCCATGGCAAAAGTAGGCTTGAACTAGTGCAGATCATGAACCTTAAGGGACAGGAACAACTTGTGCTGGCTGAAAAAAGGAAAACCTCCATTGTGTAGTACCCAGTGTACTATTTGTGACAGGCAGGTTCTTAGGGGACCGTCAATTTTCCTGTTAGGCTGGAGGAAAGCACTGGACTGAGGGATGAGTTTCATCTTACCATCTTGGTCAACACCCGTGTGAGAGGCAGCTGTAGTTAGTGCTGAAGCAAAAATTGCCTACAGGATCTGAACTCTGTGGGGAAAAAAAAAAAAGGCCTTGCTGCCTTTAGTTCTGTGCATGGTCTTTTCCTCTCTTTGGTAGCAAACTTTTTCAAAAACTCCATGCTTCCCTTCCTGCCCTTGGGGAGAGTACAATGAGTCATGGGAGGACATTGCTTAATGCCCCCTGGAGGGTGCTTGGATTGTTGTATGATGAGGGCAGGCTAGGAACAAATTCAGCTGTGGGTCAGAATTGCTCAAGGTAAATGCACGCTTAAATGTGAATGATAACTAGTGAGACTGAAACCACATGCCTTTACGTGAGAGCTTGTCAGAGGAAATGTAGATGTGCCTGGATTTTACTCTAGAAACAAACAGTAGGCACAGCACTTTCTTGCTTATCAAAATAAAAGCAGGGCTTTGGGAGGATGGGGAGATGGTCAAGAACAATTGAAGATTTTTTTTTTTTTTTTTTTTTAAGATCTCCTTGCCTAGGCAGGATGGCTGCTGAAATGTTTGCAGCCGGGCTGGGCTATGTCCTCTTTCTTCTCTTTGCTTGCTTTATTTTTGGACTTCTTTCATTTGTGCTTGCCTTCCCCATTTTTACGCCTGCTCAAGGGTCTCTGGCTTCTTGCAGTCTGTCTTGCTGCCTCCCAGCAGTGTAAAACCATGTCATAAGGATGTGAGGCTATCTCTTCTGCCCTCAGTGGTTTTTATGCCAGCTTGTTCCCATCCTTGTAACTCTGAGATGTGTGTTAAATGATGAGTCTTGCTGAGCAGCTAACAGGCAGTCGCTGGCAATGCGGCTCCGCTTGTTCTTGGCATGTTACTGCCCCTGCAAGCTGCAGATGTAGGGAGCTCCTTTTATTAATTAGTTGGTATGCTTACAGTGCTAGGTATATCTCCTTATTCACCCTGATTCTGGAATGTATATAACCAATGTAAATTGTTTCTCTTCCCCTACTGTCTTCACAGCTTTTGAGACTCAGCAACTGCTCTGGATAAATATCCCCAGTGTAAAACTCCAGCTGCTGTGCCATGTACCAGTCTGGCTTTGTGCCACGGGAATACTACCCAACTGTGATCCCACCTTCTGCCTACACCTACCCACCACTGCGAACTGGGAGAGCAGAAGACATGACCAGCTCTGTGATGTTCCCTCCCATCCATGTGCACAACTTCTACAGCCGACCCATCACCTTTGTCGTGGACCGGAATGGCTACCCTGACTACGCAGGAGGTCAGGTGGATTATCATCATCTCTACAGTGCTTCCAATCCCTACTACCGTCCATACTACACCTGGCACTTCCCTCCTGTGGTCCCCATCCCTCTCTACAATCCCTATGCAAACTACAATCCCTATGCTGCCTATCAGAGGTCAGATCAGTATCGAGACACGTGGCCAGAAGGCTTCACAATGAGAGGGGAGCTTCAATGGGGGAAGCTTGGAAAGGTGTTTGGACCAAGAAAAGACCTCCCAGAATTTCTGAAGGATGATCTCCGGAGGGTTTATGGCACCTACCCACGGACCAACATCTCTATAACCTACAGGAAAGGGGAGTTCTTGGTCAAGGGAGACCCCAAGGTAGGAGAACAAGAATATGCAGTGGAAAAAAAAGTCATCCAGCAGGCTATGACAGCCAGTGCCAGTGAGGCAGATGACAGCAGTGAGGACCGGAACCGTAAGAAGAAAAAGAAACTAAGACGTTGATGTAGTCAGCCGCTTGAAGGACAGATGCTCCAGAGCCCTCGTGGGAGCCAGTTGGCAGCTGTTCTTGGGGCAGCTGGCAAGTAGCACAAGCAAGGGATGCTACCACTCTCTTTGGCTTTTAACTGCTCCTCTTCCTCCACAAGCTTACAGCAGCTTTACCCTGTTTAATGCACAATGCCCATCCTGTGAAGAAACCATGTGGCACTTGACTGTCTATCGGATCAGCTCTTTGGTCTTGGTTTTGAAATGAATGCTTGCTTTCCACTGGGTTGGTTGAGTGGTCACAGTCAGGTGGGGGGATTTCCAGACAGCAGCCCTTGATTAGAAGGTGGGCCTCTTCCTACCCTGTCCAAGGGAAGGTCCTGGAAGCTGGCTCCCTTCCTGGCACTCGGTTAAGGAGATCAAAGCAGGATTTCCTCCAGGCAGGGGGCAGTGCAGGTCCCAGAGGAAAGAGGGGTCCTTGAACACTGTAAAGACCAATTGTCTGCATATCTTGTCACTGCTGTTTTATGACCATACCATTGTGCTTAATCACCATGTGATGCCTGTATGCAGCACTTCCCTACATGCTGGCAGAAGATCCTGGTGTCCCCATCCTCTCACGCTTGGTAACCTGGTGCTCGGTTCTCCTGGCCACATGTCCTTGTTGAAATAGCTGCTTCAGACCCTGCTCTGGGTCTGACTTGGCTCTAGTTGGAGGTGCTGGCTCTCCAACAGGGGTTACTGGATTTGTATGAACCACAGCACTTGGTCTCTTGGACCAAGCACAGCTTGGTCTCTTGGAAGGGTGGACTTCAGACAGTTGTGCTGGAAACCTGGAGGGTTATGAGGGGCTGGGTCTGACTTGCTTGTAAACTTCTGTCCCTTTTAAATGATAATAAATAAACAGTAAAAAAAAAAAAAAAAGAACCAATGCAAATGATTATGTTTCTGGTTTTTAGCTACCTGACAACAGTCTCTCCTGTGAACAACTTGCAACCTTTTTGCAAAGTTGTGGGTGACTTCTGACTTGTTGCTCTTGCCCAGCCCTGGTGGGTTATTCTGCTTGCTCTGTTTGGCAGTACCCTGCCTTGCTTTTGTTTGTTTGTTGTCTGCCTTGTTTGTTGTCTGACAGTTTCCTCTTTGGGGACCTAATCTGTCCCCCTGTAGCCCCTATCTGACATGCCACATGGGAGAAAGTCCTTCTAATGCAGGAGGGAACTGGGTGTTCCCCGTTTGCCTAGGAAAGGAGAGAGCCCATGAGGGTGACCTTGGAGACAGCCCTTGGTGGCTCTGAATTGCTCTAAAGTCAAAGCAAGTGGTTTTTTTTTTTTTAAGTTAATGCAACAACTTTTGTGTGTTCAAACAATTGCCAGAATGTCTCAGCAACTCTCTGGATTTCCCCTTCTCTGATCAGCTTCTTCAAAGTGGGTTAACTCGGCTGCCAGATAAACCTGCAAGAGGCTGAACCAGAAAAACTGCTGCAGAAACCTCGCACCAAGCTGATGCTCCTTGGCTCTGTCACAAGTGATGGCTGTGGGACTGACTGACTGTGCCAGAAAAGGCCTCTGCTAATGACTGGTGGCCCTTGGTTATCTGGTATAGGAAAAATACAGATACTTGTCTCCTTTATTTACTCTTTGGCTAAGCATGGCATCCTGCACAGGGGGAGATGTGCAGTTAGGTGTCTGCTGATCTTGGAGCAGGTGCAAACCAGCTCTTCTTGGCAAGGTGAAGGGGAGCGTGGGGTTTGCCCAATGGTGATGATCAGATGCTACGTAAATTACCAGGACTTACATAACTCCACTCCTCCAGCCAATAAGTTCCTGGTGGCAGCTTTGCACCATTTTATAGTGGAAAAGCTCCCCAAAACTCAAAGCAGGCAGCCAAGGTCTCCCAGAGGTATATGATGGATAGGCGGAAAGACAGCCTGTTGCCTCCACAAAAACTTTCTCCCAATACCTGTTCCTGCTGGGGACATCCCCAGGGCAGGCAAGGAGGGAGCGGGCACAACCCTGAGCTTTACCCGGCCTGTCCTGTTTATCTTCTCTGAAGTTTTGTTTGGTTTTGCTCCCGGACTCTGAACGGGAGATTGCTGGGCACACCCAGGCTGTTGTTCTGGCAATATGTATTTTTAGCAGAGGTTTACAATCGTGTGCAGTACATCAGGAGGCACCAACGTATTTATTTTCTCTAGTGCCATTTCACTTCCACGCAGAAGAAAACATTTTGTAGTCGGGCTTTTTTTTTTCCCTTGGGGAAAAGCCTGTCACAAACAGCCGCTGCCTCGAGCAGCTCTCTGAGCGCAGGGGGACTGTGGTGGCCGTAACTCACCTCCATTCTCTGGTCTCTGTGTGGGAACAAAGATTTTCACATTCCTTGCAGGAACAGCTCGCAGCCGTGCTCCCTGAAGGTTTGAGGCTTATTTGCTGCCCAGCTGCAGAACTGAATCCATAGGGCATTTCTGGAGACTTTAACGCCTATGGAATTCAGTTCTCAGAGCCAAGCAGCCAGTGTGAGTCGGCTTCCCCTGGCCCCAGCCAGCTGCATCTCCATCTGCAAGGGGGGAAAAAATAGCAAAGAGCTCATGATGTCTCTGACACAGTGCAGGCACTCAGCTGACACAGGTTTCTGCAACGGGGAGCTGCCACAAGGAGAAGACTCTGGCACCTCTGGCTCTCGCCCCAGAAGCAGCACACGCAACCGCGGCTTTCTGTGGAAACTTTGTGCAAGTTGGCTGCTTTTTTTTTTTTTTTACACTGCTTCTACGTGTCGTTCGGAGCTGCTGCAAAGCTTCAGGTCAGCCCTGAGCTCTGTAAACCTGCTGGAGCTTTAAGAGAAATACCATTTCTTCCAGATGGGGCTAGTATTGGCAGGTGCATTGGGAATCCCACCTTTGTGTTTGCCGTGTGTGCGGGTGGTAACACATCCCTCAGTCTGAACTGCTCTTGCTCTACATCTGCATCTGAAAACAGGGGCAATGGGGTACACTCAGTGCTGCAGGAACAGCCCAGTGTTCCTTGGCACTAGCCCTCTGCTCATACTGAAACCAGTGCTGACGGGAACCCCTGGTACTGAGACACAGCAGCTGATGGATGGAAAGGGTTTGTGCAGCTGGTGGCACTGCAGGAGGACCAGGAGGTAGAGAAGCCTGCCCATTTGGGACTGGGAAGGGACAGAGGGTAATACTGCAGCTTAAAATGAAGCAGTGAAAGGCCTTTTCCAGGCAGCTCAGGGAGCAGATCCAGGGAGAGATCAATCTCCGTCTGGGCCAAGCTGGGACGTGCTGGTGCATCCCACAACGATGCATGCGTACTTTGCTGCCCCCACCTTCCAGTTTGGGCTGCAAAGCTCACGTGCATGGAGGGGCAGACTCGGGGGACGTGTGGGGACCCCCGTGAGCAGCTGTGGAGGTGCTGATGCTGCCGGCAGATTTGGGCAGCCTTGGTCCTCAGTAGGAGATGTTCATTTGCAAATCCAGGGACTGAGCTGATAGCTGGAAGGCAGGGAGAGGCTTTTTTTTTTTGGCTCAGCAATAGCTTGACCGCTAGGAGAGGGTTACAGCCCTTTGCCTGTGCGTCGGCAGTGCAGGAGGGGAGCCCTCAGGTCTGACAGATCAGCAGAAGAGAAGGGAAATGACACACACGCTTTGGACCATGGGCAAAGATTTCAATGGGGGAAGCACCGAGAAACTGTTGGCGGAGGAGCTAACTCCACGATTGCTCAACTGCCAGACTGGCACTCTATTTTAATCCATCCACCGGGAATCCAAGTTCAGCTGGGGCAGCGAACCTGCTGTCCTGCTCGCTGGGTGCCTCTCTCTGGGGTGATGCTTCTGCTCCAGGGGAGGTTTTGTCATGTTCCTGCCGTGGGATGGGGTGACAGCACGGGGAGCTCCAGGGAGCTCAGCCAGGTCCTGCCACCCAGGGGATGTGTCTCTCAAGGGAGCCAAGCCCCATTGCAAAACCCATGGGGTCCCAGGTCCGCAGGGTCTGCCCGGGGTGGGTCTGGAGGGGCGGCAGCGGAGGAAGATGGGGTAAAGCAGAGCCATACACCAGGGTCCCCCTGCCCTGGAGCGGGTGGTCGGGTGCATCTCAGTGGCACCAGTGGGGTGGAAGAGGTGGCTCAGGGACCCGGCTCTGCACCGTGCTTTTTTTTCAGACTGCTGTTTGCCCCAAAAGGGCTGAAGGGTCGCTGCTGTTCAAAGTGCTGGTCACTCGCCTTCAGCCCTCGACTGCTCTGAGCAACCACCACTTTTGGGAACCGAAAGGTTGAGGCGAGAGAAAAGCCTTCCTCCCCATCTTCCTCCATGCGGTGGGTTTGCAAACAAAGGGGAAGGATTTCAAGCAGGCAGACATGGGAGCAGGAGTGGGGTAACCCCAACCAGTCCTCCCTGCTGGTGCTCCAGGAGTCATCCCCTTCCTTCACTCCATGGCCCCAGGGAGGTGACGTGGGTGCTGGGGTCGCGTGGGACAGCTCAGCAGCTGCCTCACGTGTGTCCTGACATGCCCTGTGTCCCTGCCCTCCACGGGATGGGGCAGGCACAGCTCCAGCTGTGTCCTGCTGTGTAACTTTTGGTGTCCTGCCTGTGGGTGCTGGGGCACCCCATCGCCAAAAGGGACCAGTGGCAGTTTGACCCAGGTGTGATGGGAAGCCCACAGGGGCTGAGCTGGGAAAGGAGGGGTTGAAATGCAAACTCAGACAAGCTCCAACTCTTCTTTCACTCCTGGCTGTTCCTGCAAGCAATGTCCCCACGACATGGCATCCACAGCACCCCTGGGACCAAGGGGCCCTGGGAGCAGGGAGTGATGTGGGCTCTCCCTGGGACACGGCACTGCAGGCTGTGACCCACCTCCAGCAGTGCTGGGCTCCTGCTCCCGCACCATTGGCAGAGGGACAGCTCTACCCAACCTCCTGCTTCCAGATACGTCCCTTCTTGCAGGCGCTGGTGCTTCCATGGTGGTTTTGGGATGCTCATGCAGATTCCTGTGTGCTAAGTGTGCTAGGCACGTCTCCTCTTCCAGGCTCTGCCTTTGCTCCTTTGCGTTCCCGTCTCCAGCTTTGCTCTGCGTTCCTGCACAGGGCTGAATATGGCCCTGTGTCGTTGAGGGTAGCCCTGGCCCCTGGTCTGCACTGGAGCGTGCTGGTGGGTAACGCCAGGGAGGGCAGGGATGAATGGAGAAGCGGGGGCCATGTGGGCGCTGGGTATTCTGTTGGTGTGGAGGTGCCCTGCCCTGGCTCAACCCCACATTTTCTTGAGGATGTTTCAGGATGCAGCACTGAGCTACGGGGTGACCAGCATGTGCTGAGCCCGTTGCCCCAGCTGAGCCCCGGGGAGGATTGCATCAGCCCATCTGCCTGCCGTGCAGGTGGGGGTTTCATAGCCCCGCTGTGACCTGCCTCCCCTGGCTCTGGGGTGGGAGCCCTTGGCACCCTCTACTGCTCAAATCCTCCTGGCTTGGGGCGTGCAGGGTCCCCATGCTGGTTCTGGTACACATCCCCTTCTGGTGCTGGCTGTCCTGGGCTTGTCCTGCCTCTGGGAGAGGTCTGGATTTGAGACCCTGGTGTTGATTCCAGCAGCCAGATGACAGCTTGTTGGGGCTGACAGACATGCCCAGGAGTGGGTACCAGGGAAAAGATGGGCTCCAGCACAGGAGCCAAAGAGTTGAGAGCTCATCAAAGCTCCTGACCTCATCCCAAAAATGCTGGTGAGTTGAGAGACACCCAAGGCAAGTAGGTGCCCAATGGGATGCTGCTGCTGCTGCTGAGGGTTGTCTGTGTTGCACTGAGTTAACCTGCAGCCCCGCACAGCCCCTGTTCCTGGGGCAGGAGGCTCCAAGGCCCCAGGGCAGCAGTGATTGGAAATGGGGGGCAGCTGGGCCCTGGAGGGGACCCACAGCAGCACCCATGGGTGCATCAAGGTGCCATGAGAGCCACTCCAGGGAGGCACCCCTCCAGCCCTGCTTGTCCAGCACCCACCTCTCTGCGAGGCTGTGTGAGTTACACTTTGCCTTCCCTGCAAACCCCTCATTTCCTTTCTCTGCAACAGGTAGGGCCAATACCATCAGCAAAGACGAAATACCCCAGCTGAGCCGCCTGGCCCAGCCCTCAGAGCACAGCACAGACGGCTGTGCAGGCATATTTCCCGACAGCGAGCCTTGTCGGGAGGTGATGGGAGGACATGGAGAAGCAGATGCTGATGCATGGCCAGCCCTGCCACCTGGAGATAGCGCCACGCGGATTCAGCCCTGAGCTGCCGGTCGCATTTAGCCCTTTCTGGCTTTCACCCTCCCTCCGTCCCGTGGGAGACATGGGGCAGGCGGGAGGACTCCCCTCTCCCTCGCTCCTGAGGGAGGCAAAGCACGAGTGGCTGCCCCAGGAGGGGATGTGGCTGCCTTGCCAGGACCCCTCAGGTACCGCCACCGCTCGGTGGTTAACAATTTATTGCTTTACATGTCAAAAAAAGCAGCAGCACCCTCCTTTTGGTGTTGCCAGCTAATTAGCCCAGGAGTTACTGATTAGCCAGGATGTGCCTGGTGCCAAGCAGTGGCATGGCGTGGGTGCTGCGCAGCCACCGGTGTGGTGCTGACATGGTGGCTGGGGCATTAATCCAGGGGGTTTCACTTTGTATTCCCGGGAAGTTTGCAGGAATAGTTACGTGCCGCCCTGCCCCATCCCCCCCCCCCCCCCGCTTTAAAACATGAGCAGAACGGGTCCGGCTTTGCAGATTACCAAAAAAAGCCAGCGACAAAAGTAAAGATGCTCATGCCCCACGCGTGGTGTCTGGCACCTCCTCTCCCACTTCCCACAGCCGGGAGCGAGCGTGTCGCCATCGGCCGCGAGACGTCACCGCATCCTGGCTGCTGTGCCTGGGGAGAGCCGCCCTCCGCACGCAGCACCCGGCTGTGCCTGCTTGGGGAGAGCCCCAGCCAAGAAACCACCCCGCACCCAGCCCCACCAGGCCCCTCTGGCTCCGGCGCAGACCCTCCCGTGACGGTGGTGTGATCCCGGCACTCACCCGGCAGCTCCGGCTCCCGTCGAGGCGGGTCTGTGAGTGGCGGGGCTGGAGGCACTGTTAAATATCACAGCCCAGTTACTCACTTCTCTTCCTGGACGGCAGCGTGCAGAGTTTCCACCCACTTCTTTCACCTTTGGTTTCCAGGCTTTCTGAGAAAAGGGGAAGCTGTGGGAGGGAGCAACCGGCATCCCCGTGCCAGGGCCGCGGCCCCCAGCAGCCTCTGCTTCCTGGGAAGGGGTGGATGCCATAGAGGGGGCTGCTTTCCTGGGAAGCTGTGGGATGGCTGGGAGCACCCTGTGCTCGTGCTGGGCTGCCCAGCACCCCATGAGTGTCCTGGTTTGGGGGGATTTTCCTCCCCAGCCGAGTGGAGGGGGTGCCTGAGTGCTTCCTCCCTGGCACAAGCACAAGGATGGCTGCCCAACAGCTCAGCCTTCCCCTTTGGGAGTGAAAATTCCCCCCCTGGGACTCAGACACATCCTGTCCTCACCCTGCCAAAGCCCCCCCCACCTCCTGCTTTAACATAGCACCTCTGCAAGTGGTGCCAGCACCGGGGTTGGGGTCACCTCCACATCGCTGACACCTGTGGTGAGCGGTGTCTGTCCTCAGCCCGCAGAGCTCTGCCAGCAGCCAGCATTGCTGTGGGCTCGTCAATGCACCGGCCAGCGTTCAATCCAGCAGCATGCCCATGGGCACCGCAGGGGGCTGGCTGCCCTCCCCTGGGACATCGACAGATGGTGTCCCCTGGGACATTATGGCCGGGCAGGTAGCCCCTGCTGGTTACCCCCAGCTCTGGTGGGGTGAGTGCAAGTGCCCAGTGAGACTCCTTTTCTGTAGTGTCCTGTTCACCACCATCCTCTTCCCGTCCTTTCCCCCTGGTGCTGCTGAACGCCTGACCATTGTTTCTGCTCAGAAATGACGTCAGGTCCCCCGGGGTTCCCCCTCCGCCGCCGATTTGGAAACAAGAGTCTGCAGCGCTGAGCTGATGGCAGGGCGAGCACTGCTGCTCCTCCTGCCCCACGGTGAACAAATCTGTAAATAAATTGGCAAATAAATTGATAGGGGGATGGCGACATGCCTCAGCATGTCTGTCTGCCTGCACCGCTCCTGCATGGAGTCAAGAGCTGCCCTGCAGGTTTAGATAACATTTACAGAGGCGTTTTGTCTTTTGGGGGCTGCCACGTGTTTCTGGGGTGGGAAGCACCTGGAAGGCTGTACCGCAGAGGTGACCAAGCTGGAGCCATAGATTTATCCATGCAAACCCCTAAAAACATCTGGCATCGCCAGTTCAGGACCTCAGGGTGTATTTTCGGGTGGCCAGGCCTGGGCTTGGCTGGGTGCCCCAGCTTTGCGTGGCTGCCGCTTTCTGCCCTGTGTCTCCATTGTGGTGGGGCCGGATGGGAATGTTGGCACGTGAATCAGAGAGCTGAAATTTCTCTTAATTCTCAAGGCTGGGCTGCCCTCCTGCCTGCAGCAGGTCCCACCCAGGCATGACACAGCTTACGAGCACCCACTGCCCCCTCCCCACAGCCAGCGCCCCAGCAGCTCCTGGTCCCACGCTGGAGGGCTGGCTGCTCCCCGCTCCTTCCTCCCTAGCTGCGGCCCCGGATGGCTGCTCAGCCCTTCCCACAGCAGCGCTGCAGCATCATGGATGTGCCACCGATGTCCCTGTTGGGGACAGGGTCTGGCCACATCCCTCCCCAGCACTGGGTGCTTTACTCCTCCTTGCTGGGGCTGGATGCACGCTAAGATAACGGCCTCAGACATTCCCCCTCCCCAAAAGCTTCTCCTGATGCCTTCCCTGGGATGAGGCTTGCCCTCAAAAAGGTTTTCCCTCTTCCCGCTACTGCAGCTGGCCCTGACCACTGCTTTGCACTGTCCCCCTTGGTGTGCAGTCACCCGTCCACCTGCACACCCTGGCTCCGCACGCCTCTGCTGGGAAGGATCCAGTGGGCTCCTGAGTAGAAACACCACCAGGGAATGCAGGGAGAAGCAGGCAGGAGAGAGGCACAAGTGGGGCAGAGAAGGAAGCCACTGCCGGCCGGGCGCCAGGGGGATGGGCTGTGGGCAAGGCAGCAGGGTAGCTCTGACCCTGCACGGGTGGGAGGAAGGGGGATGCACAGCTTTGCCAGCTCCCACCATGCAGGTCATGGGAGGAAGAGGAAGAAGAATGTGCTTGGAATTGGGGTGACCACCCGGCTCCCATTTTCTGTGGGTGTCTGGGCAGAGGTGGGTGAGCAGGAGCACCTCCCGGCGCTCAGCCTGCAGCCTGTGGGACCCATCCCTTTCCCGTGACATTAGAGCAGCTGAGACTTGATGCTGTCCCTGGCAGGGGAAATCTCCAGATTTCCCTTGGTTTTCCCCTGAGCTGAAGGCAATGGCCTCGAGCGAGGAGCAGCCTGTCCCGGCTCCCTGCGGAAGCGCGGCTGCTCGGCAGCATTTATCGGGGGGAAGCGGGAGCTTCCTGCAGCCTCGCTGGGCCAGGAATGCGGGTGGGTGCGGGGGGTTCGCCCTCAGAGGGTCCCGTGGGAGGGGAGGCAGGGGGACAGCCTGCCACAGGGCTGGGGCTTCACCCTGGGGGAAGAAAATCCACCCTCCAGCTCTGGGGAGGGGGCAGAGGAAGGAATGGCAGCTGGGTTTTCCTGCCTGCCAGAAAAAACACCAGGTACAAAAAACCAACCCACCTTCAAGCTCCTGCGACTGCAGAGGAAGCTAGCCAGCAGGACCAAGGTGCATTTTAGGGCTCAGAAATTAGCCAGCAATTAAAATATTTCACAGTGTTACTGCTCAAGTGGCCTTAAGGGAAGGGCTGACGTGTGCTTTTTGAGTGCCTGAGCCCCGCACTACTACGGGGTTTTGGGTGAAAGCTGTTGCAGCTGCCCAGCGCCCGGGGGAGGACACCTGGAAAGGGGACTGGTGAAATGGCTGCAGCCTGTGGGACTGTCCCAGTGGCCAGCCACAGCCTCCGGGGCACGAGGGGGACAAGGGCTTCCCCAGCCCCTATGCAGGCTGAGATGCAGCCCCTTCTCGGGAGGTGCAGTCCCTTCCCGGGAAATGCGGTCCCTTCCCGGGAGGCTGCTCTGGGATGCAGCTCCAGGCTGTGCCCAGCAGGGAGGCTGCGGATGGAGGTGCTGTGAGGCAACAGTGGCTGCTCAGCCCTTTAGTAGACACTAGAGAAGCCCAAAAGGGAGCCCAGATCCAGGCTTGTGCCCAGCCAGCACCAGCCACTCCTCCCCAAGCCAAGTTTCTCTCCGGTGTAGGCTCAGAGGTGTCTAATACAGAGCTAATCCCACACTTCAGCCTTAGCTGAGGCTCAGTCCATCTCCAGACCTAAACATTGGACTTCGTGTGATTCAGTGTCTGGCTCTTGTGCTTCTTTCATTTTCTCTCTCCTCTAAGCCAGCAAACCACCTGCAAGGCCCCGTTCCTCCAACAAAAAATTTAATACGCGGGGGAAACCACATCTTTCAGCCTTGCCCTTGGGATGAAAGATGTGGTGTTTGGGGCAGTTCGGGCTCAGTGGGTGCTTCTTCCGCTGTGAAACCGTTACAGCAGAGATGCTCTTGCTAAAAGAGCCAAGCAGCTTTGGCTCGTCCATGGAGCCTGATCCCTCAAACCCGAGGGCTCAAGGGGCCACACCAGTGCCCTCAGAGCCAGGGTGGCAGGACAGGCGGCGTCCCCGGGGATGCTGGTGTGAAGGACTCCTGCCCACCAAACCCTGTGCCGAGCGTTTGCACAGCTGCAGAGGAGCTCAGCCGTGGATATAACCATCAGTGACGTCCTGCAAGAAACCTCCCCCGGCAAAGGCACGGCCAGCAGCGGGTATTTTCCTGCCATGGGGACTCGCTCTGCCTCCCTCCCCTGCAGAGATTTCTGTTTGCAGGCGGGGTTTTGCATAGGCTGCATCTCCCTGGGCTTGGGCTCCCCCTCCACCTGCCTGGCTATTTTTATCCCATATCAGATTTTCGCATCCTTTGAGACCTTCCGCCCTCTGGCCAGATGGATAGGAATTGGGTGATATTTACTAAATTACCAGGACAGGGGAGAAATTAAAATGAATGGGGGACATGCATAGGAGTTTGGCTGGTGCCGCTGCCAGAGATGGCATTTACCCCTATGGACCTCCTCGTTCTGCCCCCAAAGAGATGCTGAAGGCAGCACGTACCCCATGCAGCTCCCTGCTAAGTGTGCTGTGGCAGCACAAACCGGTCCCCTCCGCACTGGCAGCCCCAGAGGAAGCGTGGCCGGGGGGGAAGGGAGTTTCTCGGGTTGTTTTTCCCCTCAAGGTTCCTGTTTCCCCTCCAGCCCTGGTCCACAGATGCCGGCAGCCAGCCCCCATCCCCACGTAGCTTTGCAGAGGGAGCGAAATGGATGGTTGGGGCTGAAGGAGCCCGGGAGATGGAGGAGGACTGGGAAGAGGCGGGCACGGGGAGGCAGGGGTGCCCCCTCGCCCCGGGGCCAGCACAGCCCTGCCTGCCAGCAGCCCTGAAACTCTTTGGCAGCCCAATCTGCTGGTGGGGAAGGGAGGAAAACCACAGGGCTGAGTCACTCCTCTGAAGGCATTCGCATCGGGGCAAGTTCCAGTAGAGCCCCCCTCCCGCTACCTCTGTGCGGGGCGTCATGGGAGGCTTACAGGAACGGCTGCATCCTTTCGGATGGAGCCTCCCCGGCCGGTCACACTTGGCCAGCAGCCAGGCAGCATCCGCCGCCGGCTCCGGCGGGTTTCCATCCGAAGGCAGGAAGGCTTCCCAGCAGGGAAAGCTGCGCTGGTGAAGCAGAAGCGAGAGTGAAGGCAAGCGGGGCTGCGGGGAAGGCCATCCTCTTACCAGAAACAGCCAAGTGGGGTGCTGTCTGGCCATCGCCGTGTCTCAACATCTCCCAAATGTGGGCAGGCTGGGGGTGGTTCCCCCTCTGAGCTTTGCGTTAGCAAACAGGGCAGGCTTTGGGGTGACAGTCTGCAGGTGGTTGCCCCAGCCCAGCAGACGCTGCTCTGGAGATTTAGGCTGGTGGAGGAGCGGCTTACGAGGAGGACACATAGCTGGGAGCACCCCAAACGCTGCCCCAGCACCAGCAGAAGCCCATGTCTTTGGCAAGGGTGGCAGAGGGGTCGGAGGAGAGGTGGCAGGGCTGGAGTTTCCCATCGGCAGTGGGGGCTGGCAGGGGCGGAGGCGCCACCCTGAAGGTCACAGGATGGAAATGGCTTCTCGAGGAATGAAAGCACCGCAAGAGGGCACCTAAGGGCTTGGTGTTTATTCCCTCTCAGAATCGTGTTGGGGGGCTTCTCCCTACACTCTGCACCCAAGGCTGACATTTCACCAAGTTTTAAATCCCTCTGATGGGCAAAACTATGCTCCTGCTTGAAAAGAGCCTGGCCAGGGTCAGGCACTGTGTGTGGCTGGAGCGGGATGCGTCCTGGGATCCAAGCCTGAGTTTAGGTGCAGGCATCACCGTGCCGGGGTGAGAGATCTGTGCCCATGCCCGGATCTGGGACCCGTGGCACAGTGCTGCAACTCTGTGCACCATCGCAACCAGCATCCGACCTCTCGGTCCTCCCTCTAGCGGCTGAAATCCCAGCATTTCCCAGGGCTCCCACCACCCCCAGCATCGCCCGGGGCTGTGGCTGTGGCACAGGGGTGCAGGGGGACCCTTCTGCCCAGTCACCCCCACCCTGGGACTCTGGGAGGGTGACCCCAGTCCCTGCCAGCCCTCCTGGCAGGGACACTCCTGCCTGCCCCAGGTCTCATCCAAGAGGACATGGAGAATTGCGGGGGGATTTTGGATTAGGAACCATGTTACACATGATGGGAAGCTTTTCCTGGTGTGGGGCAGGCATCATGCTGGTTCCCACACTGCTCCATGCTCACAAATACCTGATGAGGAACGCCAAGGGAAACGTCAGCTCATCTCTAAGTAATTCCTTTCAGCTAGCCTTGCAATTAGTCCCTTGGAAAAGAAATGAAGATTTTGGTCTTAGCCAGCACTTCTCTTTGCAGACAGTGCCCTCATCTTGTAACTAGGGCACAGTGGGAGGTGAGAGCCACTTAGCTCGTAGCTAGCATCAAGCTTTTCGCAGACAGCGTGAGGCAGATGCGATGAGCCTCCGGTGATGCTGGGCTCATCCCCAGGTGGGCTTCTCTCCCTTCAGGGTGGGGAAAGGACCCTGCAGAGGCCAGGTGGGCAACAAGGGATGCACAGCAGTGAGGGATGCACAGCAGCGAGGGATGCACAGCAGCGAGGGATGCACAGCCGTGAGGGATGCACAGCAGTGAGGGATGCACAGCCATGAGGGATGCACAGCAGTGAGGGATGCACGGCAGTGAGGGATCCACAGTAGCTCGCCTGCATCAGCAACCCGGCTCAGGGCACTGTGGGGATTTTTCCCCGCCCTGTAAGTGTTGTGCAGTTGTGCGTGGACCACAGGTTACTCCTGCACTTGTGCTTTGCTACAGGAGAGGCTGGGAGGAAGAGAAGAAGAAGGCAGGGAGCTGTGGCTCCCCAAGCCGGGAATCGGTAGTGTCGCTCCCGGAAATCCAGCTGGGATCCACCCACTGTTTACAGAGGAAAGTGTAGTGAATCATCTGTGTGGGGAAGGAAAACACACCAAACATGGGCCTTTTTAAGCTTTCCAGGCAACTGAAAGCTGCCCGGAGAATACCTGACAGGGATCAGATCTGGCACAGCAGCCCAGGCGCCACGGGGATGGGTGCGAGGGCTGGCACTGCTTGGAGGGGTCTGGGGCTTGGGGTAGGGCACCCATTTCTACCCCAGCCCAATAAGCATGGGTGGCTAAACCCATCGCAGCTGGCAGCAGCAGTGCTCTGCTCCCCGCAAACCAGCCCTGGGGTGCTCCCAAAGTGCCAGGCAGCAGGGAAGAGCGCTTGGAAATAAATGCTTTTTTCTAGACATGGGAGAGAGAAGATCTGTCTGGGTATGAGTTTGCTCTAGCAAGGACTTTGCTGCTACAGCTGCCCGACACAGGGCACAGAGCCCCTGAAAATGGCCTGGAGTGCTCCACCTGGCCTCCAGAAGGACACAGGTCTGCTGAGGTCCTCTGATGTCCCTGCCAGCCCTGTGGGCTGTCTCGGGTACCCTCTGGTGTTTGGCAGAGCTCAGGCAGCTAAACTGAGCCCTCAGCATCTCAGCACAATGCACAAAAAAAGGTTACTTCCATCTGCAATAAATGACAGATGAGAAAAGGTTTTGTGTCCATGAATAGCTGCGCTACCTTCCAGCTGGAAGAACCATTCTCCCCACGGATGTGTCCTTAAATCAAGCTGCTCAGTGCTGAGACCTGTGTGCTGTGCCCGCAGGGCTGCAGCAGCAGAGGAGGGTGATGCTGGATTCATTTAGCACCTGGAGAGCATCTGGGATAGGGTCTGAGCCTCATTAGGATCCACCAGTGGGAGATGGAAAAGGGAGACTGCAGGCACCTGTGGTCAGCAAATAAAAGTCATGGCATGAAAACCTACCAGCTTGTTGCTGCATCCCTGATATGGTTCTGGGGGAAGCTGGGACCCTCCCAGAGGTGTGTGCTCTGGGGTCTTCAGCAAGTTGCCAGGAGCAGAAGGTGGAGGTAAGTGGGGATACAAGGGGAGAAGACCCCTAAAAGCCAGCAGGGACCCCAGGCAGGGATGTAACGGCTGCTGAATGGGTGGCAAAGGGCTGACCTGGCCCAGGGGCTGCTGCCCTGGTGCTGACCCAGCTTTGGGCGCCTCTGGGGTTAGTGAGGTTTATACCTGCCAGAGAGGATGGGGCAGGTGGATCACGGGCAGAGTGTTGGAGTGCAGCAGGTGGGAAGCTGGAACAGAGACCCTGAGGAAGCTGGGGCTTCTTTTCATCCCAAGCCAGAGCTGATGCCCCAGGCAAAGGGGACATGTTCAGCACTCATGGATAAATTTGAGGAATCAGGAAACAATTGTGGGCTGTTAGGGATGTTACCCTTCAATACAAATGCAGGTGTATCAGCCCTGCATGCTGAGGAAAGGTTTGGGGCTGGATGGAGCTGGACCAGCAGAAGGTGCAGCAGAAGAGAGCTCCTGGGCAGACCCTGCATGTGAAAGGTGCAAACACAAAGTTAGAATTGCAAAAAAAAAAAAAAAAAAAAGCCATGGGCCTCTGGGTGCAAAGCCAGTGACCTGCTGCCCATCAGGAATGGTTTTGGGAGTGATGGATCCTACTCATGGCAGAAAGCTGTGGCAGCTCTGCAGGGACACGGCCACTGGTGTTAGTAACACGGTCATGATGGAACATGGCTGGGAGCGGGCACTAGAGGGCTGCACACTCAAGTTATTGCTGTCAAAGTGTCTCAAACTGCACAGCCTGGTCTGGAAATGCCGATCAGCTTCTGCTAGACTCAGTGACCCGATAGGGAGAAGTCAATAGCTTTGAAGAATTAGCAATTACCCGCTACATGGCCAAGGTGGGTATTTTTCTTCATTTTAATTGCACTTTTCCCAAGCTCTGCTGCTGCCTAGGCGAACTTACAAGGTGAAAAGAAGCAAGTTGTATGTAGGCATCATGCTGAGGTGTGTGCGCTGAGCTTGCCCAGTTCCCTTAGCCCTTGGCAGCTGCTCCAGCAGAGCCCTTGCTCCTAGGAAAGCTGCCTCCTTGGCAGAAGCAGTGGGCTCCTTGGGTGGTTTATCATAGGTAAGCAGAGGCTTGGGAATGGTGCAGGCATGGCTGATCCTGCCTCAGGTCTGGGTGATCCACAGAGTTTGCTCCTAACATGGATTTCTAGGCAACGTGGCAGCACTGAAAAGGTGGAAAATCAAGACACGCTTACTCGGAGTCATCTATCTCAAGTGATTTTTGAGCAATGTTTACATGCCCACTCGTGCTCACTGCTTTAGTTTTTTTACCTATTTTTCTTGTCTTACCTGTTTCTGGCCCTTCTGTTCACTTGGTTGAAGTCCCGGCTGCTTTGGGGACAGCTGTGGTTCCCTCCACCCCATTTGCAAGCTCTCATGTGGTTACTGGCTATACTGAGACCTTCCAGGGGCTCCCACCTGGATGCAGTTCTCCTGCATTTTGCTCCCAATAACCTTTCAGTGTGCCCATGCTCTTGTAGGTGGACCTGCCCTGGCATCCTCAGTGCCTTCTATGCAAGATGGAAGTTTGCCTGCAGTTTGAGCCTTCTGTAGGAAGGCATCTCCATATCCTGTATGAAAGACCGTGTTGGGAAGCTTGAGGCTATGCAGCCTCACCACATCTTCAGGGGAGCCCTGCATCCCCATCAAGTGCTGTCCCTGGCCGGGTGTAGATCATGGAAAACCTGTTGTTTTCATTAATGCACCTTAATGTATGCAAGACATTTGCTTTTAGCTGGGTGAACACTCTCTCTGGATTGTCCTCCTGCTCTGTGCTGATGAGAGCTGGGGATGGAAATGCTCGCCTTGGTGCCTGCTCTTGCCCCCAGCTATGTAGTAACTGCTGAAAGCATCTCCTAGCCTTCCCTCCTTTAAGCAGGGCTGCTCAAGGTCTTGCTTTTTGTCTCCTGTCGAGTGTCCTGGCCAGGGTACTGTATCATATGGCAAATTTTACCTGCCTTCCTTTCCTCAGTTTGCCTTGCTGTGATGAACCAGTTCATTTTGAAGCTGAGATCTGGGCTGTAAAACGCTTCTGAGACCTGCTGGAGGCACCAAACCCAGGGAGACCAGCGTTCACTGTCTTTCTGACCAGATCTCCCCTCCCCAGATGCTGTTTCGGGAGCATGGCTGGCTTCTTTCACATAGCACATGGATAAATCTCCAGGTCCCTTGTGAGAGAGGTGGGCTATCCTCAAGCATACAGTAGCGACAGCGTGAACTGATGTGCTCTGGGGGAGGACGAAGTAAAACCTCTGTCCTCAAAGGTGTCAGCAGCGTGGGAGGAAGGCATTTGTCAGAGATGGCCTCTGTATGAGCTCATCAGGCTTTGAGTCCTGCCTCATCCTACCTTGTAATAACCTGGTTGGACGGGGGGGCGAGAAGAAAAGGAAAAATCAATGGTTTTGCCCCCAGAAGTCTGATATAAATAGAGGGTGGGGAAAGAACTGCAGGAATAGCTGGGGATGAGGGAATGTCTGCAGATATTGCTCAGGGCACTGATAGAGCTTAACTAGCTCTAGTAAGGGAAGAAAAAGCCAGCGCTTGCTTGGGAGAGTAGGTAAAACCCAACCTGCCCACGCTAGGCTCACCAAGTCTTTGGGAGAATTCATTAATACTTTTGCGAGTTAAACCCTACAGTTTTCACAACACTAGCGAGTGTTTGTGTTCCTCCAATAAAAGAATATTTTCAGTTTCCTTGTACTGTCAGCACAGGCTCATTGATGAGTGCGCAAGGAATCCTACATCAGATTTGCTTGATATCCTATCAGACTGGATAATCGTATTTATTGCTTCTTTGAAAACTTGAAGCTTTCAGTTTCAGTCCAGATTAAGGAGTTGTCATCTCTGATCGACACTTCAGTAAACGGTACCTGGGAAAAGCAGGGCAGTCACTTTAGAAACCACTTGTTGTACATTGAATTCTTAGGATTAGCATCATTTTCCTCTCGCATGAAAAAAAATCTTGAGTGTTGCTATGCTTGCAAAGACTCTTCTGAGCTTAATTGCTTTCTCTTAGCAGTGTTTAACTCATACCGGTCTTCTGATGAGAATAAACCTGTCCTTTTTCGGTTGTTACAGAGCCTTCATGAAAGTACTCTGAACCCCACATAAACAAGTGTTGGTGGGTCACCACAGGTGTGATGGCTTGAGTTGCTGATGCTGGGAGAGTCCAGGGATTGCTGTGTGGGTCTGTGAAGGAATATGTATGTTAGGAATGCTGAAATTTGGGAAAAACACACTTGTGGAAAGGCTGTTGAGACCTTTCCCAAGCTGCCTGTACCTGCTGCCTGTTGGTTACCTCGTCCCACCAGCTGAGCAATGGGAGAACACTGGGGAAAAACTGCTAGTCAGGCTTTGCTTTGTGAGAGCTTCTTACTGATTTTTAGTAAGAAATAAGAGGCAAAGTTAATATTTTTCTGCCAAAGGACACATTCTTGGTTTTTCATGGTGGTCTAAGTGAGACCCCAGAAAGTGCTTGTCTAATTTGCCTGTCAAACTACATAAGAAACTAGAGGGAACCTGTATTGCAGTAAAAGGGATAACAGGGTATGTAGGACGCCCAGGATCTGTTCTGTCTGGCATAATTATTTGCGTGGAGCAGGAGGAAGAAGAACTTGAATTTGTTTCATGTCCTGGAATGAGAAAAGCAGAAGTGCTGGGAATTGGATGCGGAACAAGCTGGCGTGTGGCTCCACACAGGCAGCCGACGGCTGTGTGTGGGTGCAGGGGTCAGCAGTGGAATGCCCCACGAGGGACCGAATACCAGCCGCCCACCGGTACTCTGCCATGCGGGCGCAGGATGTGTGTGCTTGTGGATGCAGAAGAAACCCTTTATTTCTTATTCGGGAGTTCAGCTCTGCAGGACTCCAGATGTGGATGCAGAAGAAACCCTTTATTTCTTATTCCGGAGTTCAGCTCTCCAGACCTCACAGACTGACCTCCCATCTTTCACAGGCCATGCAATTTCTTCATGTTCTCTTGACATTAGCCTGCTGATTTATGCTAAACTATGTTTTTTTTTTTTTTTTCCCAAAAAGACAGATCTGAAGACATCAGGAAATGAGAAAACCAACATTTCCCCCGATAATTTGTTCTACTAGTTAATAACTGGCATTCTTTTCCTGTTTCTTACTTCTCGTTTCAGTCTGTCTGCTTTCTGATCCTAAACATCAGTTCCTGTTATAGATATCAGGAGTAAATCTAAATGCCCTCTAGAATAGAATAGTACCTGCTTTCTTTTCAGAATGTGGAGTATGGTAATTAAATCTCTTCAATTTGTCTTGGTCTTGCAGAAGGCTGATGTTCAGTGCTGTCGCTGCTGTGGAAAAAGCAAATCCCATCCCTTCCCTCGCAGCTGGTTCATGCTCCTCCCTCTCACACCCCCACATATGCAGCCCTGTAACGCAGCAGGGCACGGAATGGCTGCTGTTGAAATATATAAACCTCTTTTTGTTGCCTCTGGGTTATTTTCCATTTGCAGCCTGCTCGCCACAGGGCTGGATGGATGTCTGGTGGTACGGAGCTGAGCACAGGATGGTTAGGAGGAGGTCAGAGGTGGTCCAGGCGGGATGCTGTGGCAGCAGAGCATCCTTTCAGGGATCAAACTACCACCGAACCCTTTTGCTGAGGGATGCTTTTCGGGTCCTCAAATTAAAAGACAAGCAACAGGCTGCTGTGCTTGCCCAGTGCCAAAGACAACTAGCCTTGTCTGCAGTGCTATGTAAGAAAGAGTAACAAACCAGTTACTGATAATAATGAAGCAATCAAGCTTTCTCAAGTGTATGAGAGTGAAAAATGCCTTCTTTACCTGATGAGAAAATGGGTTTGCTTCCTTTCCTTTGAAGGGTGCTCGCTCTGAGGGCAGATATATGAGAGGAGCAAGGATGCACTGCAGATGTACACCCTGTTCCTTCTGAAGGGCTTGGCTGATAGGGAGAGGGAACATGCACTAAACCGTTTGAGATAAATATTCCTGCCAGGATCAGCCCAACTGAGGCAAAGTGAATTAAATCATGAAAACTTGGTTAAATTAAAGCACACATGAGCTGGAGCTATTAGTGGGGGAAACGCCGAAAGGTCTTTGTTTCTACGTTCCAGTCAAAACAATCTGAGTTAGCAAAAAGTCTGTTTGATAAGCCAGGAAAAGCTACTTAGATGGAACGGGGTGAAGGTGCGCTTGCAGTACTGGGACAGGAGAGCTGAGGCAGCGGCAGCCTTAGCAGAGAGCAGGGAGCTGATTTGTACAGCTGTGCCTGAGCGGGAATGTGGATGAAACTAACTAATTAGACTCTTATCTTTAGAAGTTAAACTCTTCCCTAAGAAGGAATTAAAGGGAACTCCTTTGGCCCAGCTGAGTGAAGTATAAGAATATCTACTACTACTACTAATACTAATAATATCTACAATTTCTTACGTATTTTTTTGTGTGGCCCACTTAATGAAGCTGTGATTGTTTCACGCTTTGTGTGACTCAACTCCACCAGCTCATAGTTTTAACATAGGAAATGCTTTTGAGGTGGGTTCATGCAGTATCATGCTTTGTATACTAAAAGAATCCTCAATTTTTTTTTCAAGGCTCTTACGTGAAAATAAAATTTTTAAAGTAAAGAGCCTCTATGACTTTTCTGTAAACAAGATAATTATAATGTTGATGTAATACTACAAGTTAATTATAAACTAGGGTTGTCACACAACATAAAATTAATGGCATAGCTGAGCTCCAAACCATTTCATTATTGGAGATAATATTCAGATAATCGAACTCAGCCAGCCTGTTGAAAATACTACCCCTGTACCTAGAAATTGACTTTCTAAGGATTAAAATGTCAATGTGGGTTTCAGGAGGTCACTCGTCTTTCCCAAGGCTTATTTTGGAACTGTACCCGTTTGTCTCAGCTCAGGGTTTGACCTGTGGGTCAGCCCAGGCTGTTTATGCAGATGCCGGAGTCAACAGTTCATCGGTAAGTGGCAGATAAGCTACTGAGAAAATCGCCTCTGGGTGTCCCAGGGTGGCTCCCCAGTGCAACTCTGAAATTGCAAAGAACCAGGTTTGGTTGGAAGCAGGATGCTGTAGTGGAGGGAGCCTGTTTTAGTAATGCTCAGAGTGATGAAAACATGAAGTAGAGTGTGTGGGGGTGTGTGTTTGTGTGCAAGCTGTGGATACTGAAGGTAGGAATTGAACAGTAAAGAGAAGCAGGGGAGGAATAATCCAAGAAGAATTGATTTATCTTTTTCTTAACTTCCTGAGACAATATATCTAAAGGTCCTTGTAGAGAAGTTACTTCTTGCAAGACCATTGACAATTGTTCCAAATCTAGGTCCCAGAGGGCTGGGGGGCAGAACTGCAGCCAGCCACCCAACTGCTGCTGCAGCCCAAGCAGATGCCGGCTGCACCCATTCAGAGAAACATACTAAAATGTCAATATCAGTTTGTTTTCAACCCAGACAGAAGGTGGTGCAAGGCCTTGGTCCTAGGTTGTTAGGCTAGTTATCATCTTGGTATGAGAACAGCCTGTGTGAAGTGGAGCTTGGGACCAGGTGCTGCTTGTTATGATTTCCAGTTCAAGTGTGAGATAGCAGCAAAGCTTTGAAAACAGTCATGGGTTGAAAGCAGAGAGAGAGAGAGAAAGCCATAATAACTCATTCATGAGTGATTATTAATAAAGTGTAGCCTTGAGAGCTGGGAAAAGACTGCTTTTGCCTTAAGGAAGGAGTTTTTGCCTTAAGGAAGGAGTTTTTGCCTTAAGGAAGGAAGAAGCTTCTTGGCAAAGGGGAAAGGGGAACAAACCCAGACAGGGGCAGGAAAAAAGCATGTGGGAAAGTAACCTCCCTTCTCTGGGAGCCTTGCAGCACTCTGTCCAGAGACCAAGGGCTGGCCACTAGCTAGAAACTCCCCAGGCTTAGAGGGATAAGATCTCCAGTTTGGGCTGGGGAAGAAAGAGGGTGCCTGCTTCAGTTTTGACTGTCCTTGTTGAAGAGCTGTGGCCTGAAACCATCTATGACTTAGACCACCACAGGGCATAGTTGCCAGTACTGACTGTACAGCATCAGCTCCCTGGTACTGAACGCTCGCAGCTAATCTAGGATAAAGGACTGGCTGTTTTGAATATATGATAATCATGTGGATCATCACTGGTTGTTAGACTCCATGATCTTCATAGTTCCCTTCCAACCCATTCTATATTTAAGAACCAACATGTAGCGATGATGCTCAACAGTGTGAGAATTCTCGGCACAAAGAGTGTTGCCAATGAATGCCAATATAGTAAAGTTGTTTTAAAGCTTAAAATAGGTACAATTTGTCAGTCTAAGCACTCCTGTCACAGTGATCTCTAATTCCCTAACAGATACGCATATATTCAGTTGCAACCACATGCCTGCACTTGCTCACCAGCATGTGTTTGGCTCCAGCACATGCTGTGTCCTGCCCCATGGGAGGGTGAAACATAAGAGATAAAGGAGTTATGAAGGAACTGGGGACAATGACAATGTTAAAGGAAGGGATGCTTCATTACCTCAGCTACTCAAGGCATACCTGGTTTGTATCAGAGCTTTGGGGTATCTTTTATTTTTATTTTATCACCTACAGAACACCAAATTTCTAGGAGAAAGTGCTAAAAGCAGTTCTGGGCCTATATTCTGTTTGCTAGGTGTCTGTATGGAGGCAGCTGACTCCGTATTTCTTTGAAATCCTGCCTCTGATAGGTGTCACTTGAGATTTAAGCATGCATATATTCTTCCACTGTTTGGCTTATCAATTTAACCCAGTTTTCACTATGCCTGAGGATATCCGATGTTTACCAAAACCAGATTGATTTCTTTGAGTGCTGTGTTGCATGTAGCTGCCTGATAACCCTGTGACTTGGTCACTAGGAGTATAGTTACACATAATTGCTATAAATTGTGATTCCAACTAGTGTAAGTATACCTGAAACCACGTTCGAAGTACCAAGCTCAGAAATCTCTAACAGCGTAGCCCTACAGAACACAATTTGGCAAGGTATATTTGCCCATTTGAGCATGTGTCATGTACATTTAGGTACCTGTCTTTTTGACATGCAGCCTGCAAAACTGACATGGGGGGTGGTGGTGGTGGTGTGTGCGCCTATATTGCACCAATTCCTGGCCATCTGCATCTATGCTGTGCTTATGTGTACTTAGGTGAGATGCTAAGGGGCTTGTTGCCAGAAGAGAAGGATTTATTGGCGAAAGTTTTACAGGAGCCTGTCCAGTGTTCAAGGGCGTTCAATGTTTTCATTCAGAGTCCATATAATGGCATAAAAGGTATATTTAGTATGTTTGTTGAACTGTTGTGAGTTTGGGAGGAATGGTGAGGACTGCAAAACAGGATTGGAGTTAAAAGTTATCTTGAGAAATAGTCGTGGGAATGCAATAAAAAGTAGTTCAAAGGACTGCAGTGACTTAAAGAAAGAGCTGCAAGAGTGTCAGATGCAGAGTGACTGTTCAGCAACAGCTCTGCAAGAGATGATCTGCAGGTTATAGCAAATCACAACTGTATGCAAGGGGGGGAAAAACCCAGGTGTACGAGCAGGAGTTCATCCTGCAGGTAAGGGGATAGATGCTTCTGCTCTACACGGAGCCGCTGTGGGAGTACTGTGTGCAGGTTTGCACTTTGTTCTTCAGGAAAGCTGGGAATCACCTGAGGGAATTCAGAGGAGAGCAATGAGTGGTGCACTGTAGCAACACCTGATCTTTCTTAGGTGGAAATTGTTCTAGCCAACCCTGTGTGCTGCCCAGTTTTGTGCGTTTCTAGCAGTGATTTGGCTTTAGATCCAAGAAAAAGCTTATGACTCATCTCAGCTCTCTGTAATATAGGCCAATGTGGGGGAGCTTGCTGGAGTGCGAGACTGGGAGGGTGTAGAAAAACACAAGACTCCAGGAAGATGAGACGTATGCTGCAGTTTGCTGTCCTATGCCTGTAAAAAAAATAATGTAACAAGATTTTGTGTGAATCTTTATGAAAGGGGAAGTTTAGTTTAAAAGAAAACTTATTTCACTCACTCGTCACACATTTCACTCATATTTTCACATCCATGTACTCATGGGCTCTAAGATATCTGTCAAAGCTCACAAGGATCACTTATATAACACCAAGGACGAGATGTTGGCTGTCAAATCCTTGCTCCATCTTTTGGGTTCCTCTTGATCATGCTAGAGCTAGTTCTTGAGCTGGTTTGAACTAATTTTTGAAAGGTCTTTTACTCGTTTAAAAAGTCAGAAAGTTATTGCAGTGGATTTTTTTTCCCCCCTAAGAATCTTGCTTCTTCCTCCATAAGTCTTAGACAAGGTGGCTGCCCATTGTCTTTGTATCATTGTGAGTGTCCTTATCCCCCATTTTCCCTCCCGTTAGGATGGCAGAAAGCAATGGCACATACAAGGTGACACAACCTTGCCACCATCCTCCTGTTATTGGGGCACAGGTCTCCTGATGAGTTGTTTCTGCTGTGGCTTTATTGGAGCTTCATGATGTAAACATCTCCTCTGCCAATGTTTCAGTCTGATTGCTGTTGATCATGTTCTTGGCCCTTACTTGATTAGTAGTTTTTTGCTGGTGCTTTCCTTCTTATCAACATTAGTATTAGAGTCATAGAATCATAGAATTGTTAGGGTTGGAAGGGACCTTAAAGATCACCTAGTTCCAACCCCCCTGCCATGGGCAGGGACACCTCCCACTAGACCAGGCTGCTCAGAGCCCCATCCAGCCTGGCCTTAAAAACTTCCAGGGATGGGACTTCCACCACCTCTCTGGGCAACCTGTTCCAGTGTCTCACCACCCTCATGGGGAAGAGCTTCTTCCTAACATCCAGTCTGAATCGTCCTATCTCTAGTTTTAATCCATTCTCTCTAGTCCTACCATTACCTGACATCCTAGAAAGTCCCTCACCAGCTTTCTTGTAGGCCCCCTTAAGATACTGGTAGGCCACTATAAGGTCTCCTCGGAGCCGCCTTTTCTCCAGACTGAACAACCCCAATTCTCTCAGTCTGTCCTCATAGGAGAGGTGCTCCAGCCCTCTGATCATCCTCGTGGCCCTTCTCTGGACACGTTCCAGCATGTCCATATCTTTCTTGTAGTAGGGGCTCCAGAATTGGATGCAGTACTCCAGGTGGGGTCTCACGAGAGTGGAGTAGAGGGGGAGAATCACCTCCCTCGACCTGCTGGCCACGCTTCTCCTGATGCAGCCCAGGATACAATTGGCTTTCTGGGCTGCTAACGAATCTCTGCGTTGCTGCTACAAATCTCTGCATTTCTACCTGAATGCCAGCCTTCTTGGAACAGGTAGATGGATGTGGTGTATCGCAATCCGTAGCATTTTGTAGGTGAGAGATGACTCTTAGAACTGGTGTAGGAGGAAGCGGTCCCTTCACAGGCTGTTCCACAGAACTTGCTGCCGCCCTGGTGTTGGCCATAAAACTGCGAGAGTCCAGATTAACACAAATGCAAGCAGTAAGTGCTAAGCAGATCAATTTAAAGTTGTCCACGAAAATGTTTGTGGGCATAAGTACGCATGTCAGGAGAATGACTAGTGTGTGTTAAAGGTGTGAGAAAACTATGTAGTGATACGTAAATATGTATTAATATAGCAGAATTATTATGGTACACAAAGCCATGACAGATTATATTTTCTGCACGTTGTGCAATGCTGCCAGCTTTTTGTCCAGTCAAAAAAGGAAACTAGCGTGCTCGCTGAGTTCCTGGCTAGAGATGCCAATTCCCTGGATGAAGCAGGCTCTGAAAGAAGACCAAATACTTCACAATCTTTAGGTAGGAAAATTCCCCGCTGGTGAAGCTATTATTGTAGTTGAACCTGTGGTACCATAAATATCGTCTCCAGATGTTCACCTAAATGAAAGGGTAGTTGTCTGCTCAGTGAGCTGCGTGTCAGGGTATCGGTGTCTACTTGGAAAAGGAGGTGTAAATTGGTTCCTGGAACGCTCAGTAGGGATTTTGCTGAGCATGTAATCTGATAACACCTGGGAATTAGAGTGGGAAGGGGAGAGGTTCTCCAGAAAGATGGAAGAAAAAGAAGCTGGGAATGCTGGTATCTGCACTGTACTGTAATTTGTGGCTATGCTGAAACCACACAGCAAATTGGTGGTGAGGGAACAAAGAGCAGCTGAGGCAGGCACTGCCGGGAAGCCGGGTCTGCAGGTACCTGGAAAAATAGTACAATAACTTCATGTGTTTACACAGGCTTAGCTCAGACATGTTCGTTTGGGCTGCAGCTACACTTCTAGCTATATGCTCGGGTACACATTTCAGTCAGAGGAAGCCAGCCCAACTCTAAAGGAAACTTCTTTATTCTGTTTTTATGAATGAATGTTTTTCTACTTAAAAAAACCATCCACCCCTGCATAGCACTCAGCAGTTCCCTTTACATTTGCAGTGCAAAGAGTAATGTCTGTTTATATCAGAACACTTCCACAGGAGTGTGAGTTTTATCCCTTTCTCCAGCTCCACAACTTTTTTCAGCCTCTGTGTTCTTGCAGGAAAAACAAGAGGAAAATCTTCTAAATGATTCCTGTCTCTATCCATTCCTTGCCATGTAGGCATTCAAATCTGTCACCTGTTTTCTATTGCTTCCTATCTTTCCTCATATGTGCCACATAAAATGATATATAAATGGATGCTGAGACAGTGCTGGTCTTTGCTTCCTGTCCCACCCCGTCTCTGCTGTTGTCGTGTGGGTAAACCAAAGAAAGCTGTGAAGGTTAGGAAACCTCATTATTATAGCTGTTTGGCTGAAATAAGGGGAAGCTTGAAAGCGTGACTAATAAGCAACTAGATAAGACTAACATGCAAGTATCGGCAGCCATCAAACGTAACAGTATTTGTCAGAGAACACCTGTGGTAGGATATGATAGTGTCTGAATATAGCACTGGGATATACAGCGTGAACCGCTAGCAGCTAAGCATTAAATATAGCTTGAAAGCATGATTAAATGCATGTGTACTGAAAATAATTGATGGAAAAAATGTGTGGTAGAAGATTATAATCACAAGCAGGAAAATGAATCAGAAGAAATTATTTAAATGTCTATAAAGGAGAATGATGGATGAGAATCTTTGGGTTTGGGGTGCTGGAGAGTTGAGCTCCCCTCAAAGGGCATCATTATATTTCTAGCACACAATGTAGTGATTCCTGCTACTGAAATAAAGGAAGTGCATGACTGGAGTGGTGGTGTGCTGAGCTTTGTGGGTGAGCAGTGTTCTGGAAGATCCAGATTTGGAGACAGATTTGGGACCAACTGTGTTCATAGTGGTTGGTGAGAGAGAGCTGCCTGTGCTGTGCCCAGGAGGAACAGCCTGCAGTATACCTGGAGCACTTGTGTCTCAGAACCCCCTTCTGAGTTTAAACAGACTCTCTAGGTACATCTAGATGCATATGGGTGGAGAAACAGTTACCAGAAAACAGGAAGCTGAAGAGAGGAAAAATACACGCTGAGAGGCGGTGTGCGAAAGTGTCCCAGGAACGGATGAGCTCCAGAGCCAAGAGGTCTTGGTTGCAATCATGACTCATGGCACATGTGCCATCAGCAATCAGTTGTATACCTCAGGCTATAACCAAAGTGGCAGTGGTGGCTATATGCTGACAAAGATTACAGGATTACGTATGCATCTGCAGAAACAGATCGACTTTCTGCGCGTTGACCCTGAAGCCACTGGCACATCATTATGAGCCTCTGTATCTGAGAAATCCAGTGAGGTCACCTTCCCCTTCCCCACTGAGTAACCATGAGTGGTTGCATGTGTGTGAATCATGAAAGAATAACTGAATTTCCTGTTTGGATGGTTATCTACTATTAATAAGTCCATTATAATGGCTTAATTATGCTAATAAATATTGGTTGATCCATTTCTCCACAGAATTAATCCTGTATCAAGGCAATTTACAACACTGAAACTCCAAGGGGGAAAGACCTATGAAGATACCTGGTTTTGCCCTTACCTGTCATTCTGCATTGGTTCCTTTGAGAAATCTTCCTTTTGCAGCCTCGCTGCTCGTTTCTTTGCTTCTGTTCTTGTACTTAGTGTTCCAGGAGAGTTACATGGTCCTCTTCCACTTCCGAAAACTATCTTATGTTTTCATTCTGATTCCCTTGAGGTAGCACAGGGTCAATGATTTTGAATGACTTGCCCTTTGCTGTGCCTTTGGTGGGGTCAGGCATATGAAAACAAGGTGGAAATGAGCAGTCACAATAATGAGACAGGAGGTCCCTAGAATTTCAAAGAATGTGGTCAGGGTAAGTATTTCATATGGAGCTTTGGAACAGTCATGTTACAAAGTGGATGCAGGGTCATAGCTTAAGATGGCCATCCATGTGCACTACCCTGAATGTCATACGCTGTGTGCCTTTGCAACCTTCTCCTCCGTTTCCATCAGGGCTGCAAATCACCCCCTGGAAAACTGCATTCTTCTCACAAATTGGTTGAAGAGGAAGTTTGTGTTAATGGTTGAACAGAGGTTATAGCCTCTTCTGACCGCTGGGAGTGGCCCCACGGCTGTCAATGTCTGATGGCCCATATACCTAAACATCTCCACAAGTGATCTGGTGGCTCTTTCCACGCTGGCCATGTGTGGCCGCTCTGGTTGCTGCTTTGCTACAAAGCAGAAGAACCTAATACAGGTGGTGGTTGCAGTTGTTGAGAGGGCTGGAAGCTGGAGTGTGTCTAAAAAGCGCTCTTCTGCCAGGGGAACAGATGTCTCCATGCAGAACCCCTTGGGTGAGGGATCTCCAGGGGGGAGGAACAGCCTTCTTGCTTTTCTACAAATAGATTTGAGATAGTAACTGTCTCTGTGGCTTCTAAAATTGAAAGCAAACAAAAACTGTTGAGGGAACCCATGTGTTTTATTTATTTTTTTTACAGTATGATTTCAGCTACCGTTCAAAGACTTCAGAAATACTTAGTTCCTAGTGTTAAAGTATGGTAATTCTTCGGTGATGGGTGGTTTTCTAGAAGAAAGGCTGAAAGTACTGATGTATTTAAATGAAAATTGGACAATCCTGAAGTCCAGCTAGGCTTTCAAAAGGCTAAAGGCAATTTTTTCACAGACTAGAAATGGTGCTTTGACTTCGCCTACTTTGTTTCTTTGACAAAAGCCTATGTGCCCTTTCAGATTCAGGGCTTTTAACTCTACTTAGAGCTTTTACATTAACATATTATAATAAAGAACACATGGTTGTGACTGATAACGTTTCAGATGCTAATGGGCTGCGGCCAAATCATAGTTCTGCCCCATGATGTAGCTGTGCAGTGGGCAACCCATTTCCCTGTGGATACTGCTTAAAACCTCTGCACTCTGGGATACTTCCTGCTTTTGCTTCAAAAGAAAAGCATGAGTCATTCTGGAGGGCAATTAAGGATCAGATGAAATAAGTAGCAAAGAATTACTGGCATAATACCCCAAGTGTAGTTCCAGATCTATTTGTAAAACCTCAACAAGTTTCCTAGATTTGTACTTTTCAAAGTTTCTGGTTATTTGTGGGTGTCCAGACTGCATGATGGGAAGGACTAATAGAAATAAAAATTAATAGCAAGGGAATTGGGCAGGAGGCAAATCATTTTTAACTTTGAAGCAAGGCGTGAGGTAAGCCTCTCTTAACTTTTGCTTAATTTGAAGGAAAGGAATTGTAAGCAGTGAAGTGCTCGCAAATTGTCAGGGAAAATAAGAGTCCCTCTTTCTTGGGAATATTAAGTATTGATAACAATAAGAGTTATTCTAATTAAAGTGAGTTTAAAAAGTAGCTTGAGTGTTATGATTACTTACTGATAGCTATACTTGTGTGTCTAATGACTGCCGTTACCTGTTTATTTGACTGCCGTAGGGCATGTATTAGTTTAAACAGCATGTCTGTATGTACAACTCTTCCCTGTTTGGGGAAAAAACACAACATAAAACCAAACAAGCTGATACCACTTACAGCTGTTGCACTTTTTTCTTATTTCCCCCACTGTCCTCAGTGCCACAATACCCTGCCTTCTGCAGTGGCTGTATTTCAGACACTTGCCATAAGCAGGTTATTATAAGCTGTGTTGTTACTTAGGTAATTATTGGTTTTTGTGTCCTTGCTGTCTGCTCCTTATGAGAAACCACTTCACCTTGTCATCACCAATGCTGGAATGAGACTGTCTGTAGAAGCTGCTTGGTGCCTCTGCATTTCCTGGAAACTTACTAATTCATTCTGTATCTGATTCTTTTCTTGTGTGTTGTAACTGTTTACACCTCCAGGTTGTATAACTGTAAAAACACCTCCATGTCTATTGCAGTTTTGCAGGGTTAAAGTATTAAACTGAAAGGTAAAGCAAATGTTTATATTATTTCAATTTCATCTGCTCCTTCAACGTGAAAAAAATATTTCTGGAATTCCTGGACAACACTGGGCATGAAACTTTGCTTTAACACTTTATTAGGCAGTAATTCAAATACACACTACTGTCTTTTCAGGCAAATCTATATGACAGCAAGCCCAACTGTTCTTCATTTGTTGTCAAGAAAGTTGTAAGACAGTTGGGTCTTGAAGTGGGTTGTCCAACAGGGGAATCCCTCCTGGTAGGTTCCTTGCAAACATAGTAGTCAGAGATGGTCCCTGGGCCAGAGAGCTCACAGCTGAAGAAAATGCGTGTAGGATGGGTTAAAGCAATGAAAGAGCAAGGTACGTGATGTGATGGCAGACAATGTTTTACTCTTTTGAGGCTGGGTTTAAGACATCATAAATTACATGGATGAAAGCTTTTGACTTTTTTTGATCAGGCAGAGTTATGGGGCAGGACAAGCAGGCAGGGTTGGAGTGTGTAGTACATGGCAGACTCAGACACTTCAGATGCTCAAAAACCAGTTTTCTATTTTGATTGTACTTTCCATTTTGCATTACTGTTACTTCTGCTTTGCAGACTTTCCCTAGGCCAGCCAACCCAGGTGTTGTGGTTTGACCCCAGTCAGCAGCCAAGCACTCGCTCACTCCCCCCTGGTGGGATGGAGGAGAGAATCTGAAAAGTGAGAAAAAAAACTTGTGGGTTGGGATAAAGACAGTTTAATAAGTAAAGCAAAAGCCATGCATGCAAGCAAAGCAAAACAAGGAATTAATTCACTGCTTCCCATGGGCAGGCAGGTGTTTAGCCATCTCCAGGAAAGCAGGGCTCCATCACGCATTGCGAAGATGAATGCCGTAACTCTGAACGTTCTCCCTTCCTCCTTCTTCCCCTAGCTTTATATGCTGAGCATGACACCACATGGTATGGGTTATCCCTTTGGTCACTTGGGGTCAGCTGTCCTGACTGTGTGCCCTCACAGCTTCTTGTGCACCCCCAGCCCTCGCTGGTGGGGTGGTGTGAGAGGCAGAAAAGGCCATGATGCTGTGCAAGCGCTGCTCAGCAATAACAAAAATATCTCTGTATTATCAATGCTGTTTCCACCATAAATAAGCTGTTATGAAGAAAATTAACTCTGCCGCAGCCAAACACAGCACCTCAGGGCAGGGTGTGGAGAGACATCAGATGGGTCATTCCTTTCTGTTTGAGTGAATTGTCTCCTGCTGTTTCTGGAACCAAGAAAAACATTAGAAAAAGGGCAGCCTTGGTCATCTCCACTCTAAGACAAAGTGCTAAAAAACCCAAAACCACAGCCGACTTCAGCATAAACTGCCTCAGAAAACCTTCAGGGCACTGTTGTGATGAAGGATGCCCAATGAGCTCTGTTATCTCTTACTTCTGCAGACCAAGGACAGGGATTAGCTTCTGTCTGTGCAGTGCCTGCTTTTAACTGTTACAGCTACTACTGTGGAGACGTGGATACCACTAACTTTATTTACGGAGACTAATTATGTAAATCTGTGCAGAACACTACAGATGGCAGTACAAGGTCTCCCTAAGCTTGTAGATCTGGTCCTTCGGCTTTTTGACCCTGGGCCAGACCAACGCGGTGGTGCAGCACACAGGGCAGCCACACAAAATATGTATTTTTTTAAGGGGAGGGGAGTAAAGTAAGGCACGGAGCGACGCCTGGACAGCAGGCCGTGGTCGCAAAGGTCTGTGTGCTGTTTTGGTGGAGATGGGGACGATTTCAAGAAAGTTACTCCCTTCCCAGCTTTTTACCCTCCTCACACCTGTAACTTTGTCAAGAGGCGGCGGAGATGCGGTTTGGGTTGTCTCAGAGATATGTCCGGCCTGTCCCTGGACACTTTCCTCACAGGACGCTCCTGCCTGTAGCGGAATCCACCCCTAAGCGTGCCCCGGGCTGAGGGCGCTCTCCCTGAGCGCCAGGGGAGGACCCGGGGCCGTCTCCGAGAGGGGACGGGGGGAGCCGGGCGGTGCCCCCAGCTCGCGCCCGGGGGGGGGGGGGGGGGGGGTGTCTGCCCCGCGCGCACCAATCAGCGAGCGGGAATCGGCGGGGGCGAGCGGCACGCGAGCAAGGCGCCAAATGGCCCTTCGGCCGCGGAAGGACGCTCCCACCTCCCCGCTCTCCTCGCAGCCAATCACAGCCGCGCTCCGTCTGCCCGTCCCGCCCCTGGCGGTAAAGAACCAACGGGAGCCGCTACTCCTTTAGCCGCTCAGCCAATCAGCGACCGAGCCTTCAAGTGAACCCGTCCCCGCCTCTTCCCGCCCGCAGCCCCCGCAGGCGAGGGTCGCTCCGGTCGGCGGCTTCTGCCATGGTGCCGGGGGCGGCCGGGCTCCCCGCTCCGTTCCGCCGCCCGGGGTCAGCCGGGCAACCCGCGCCATGACCCGGCCGCTCGGCGTGGGAGTGCCGTCGCGGAGCCCGTCCGTCACCAGGTCCCGCCGCCATTTTACGCCGGCGGCCGCGGGCAGACAGACGGCCCAAGACCTCAGGTACCGGCGGGGAGGGACAGGCGGAAGGGGGCGCGGGAGGCGGCCGCCGCCGTCGGTGGGCACCGCGCCCGCCCAGCGGGGCGCCGCTCGGCTCCCAGCGTGCAGCGCGGCGGCTCCCGGCGTGCACCGCGCCCGGCCCGGGCGGAGGGGCCGTCGCCGTGGCTGCGGGACGGGGCCGCTGGGCGGGAGGCTGGGGACCGAAAGCCTGGAGCCGGGAACGGCACCGGGAGGCTCCCGGCCAAACTTGGCAGGTGAGGGTGTGCCAGCCGCGGCGGGCGGCCGGTGCCCTCCTCGTCCGTACTGGCCTCACCGGGAGTTCCAGCCCTGAGGCACTGGCCCTCCTTTTTTTGTGGTGATGGCAGTGTGTATGTTTTTATTTGGCGGCGTCTGGTAGCCAGGCAACCAGACAGCATACGGAGAAACTGAAGAAGATGTCTGGCCAAGTACTGGCTGGCATCTTCAAAATACATGACTCCTCCCGTGCGTGCCCATCTGTCCTCCTGTTGCGCGTCTCGATGTTTGGTAGCAAGCCTACCTGTAGAGCTGGGGAGGCTCTGGCAGTTTGGCTCTAAAGACGGAGTTTTGGTTGTCACCGAGTCAGCTTTCAAGCCTGTTCCAGCTCCAGACTGTACTGCTAACGGTGCTGGAGAACAAGGTCTCTGGTGAAGGCAGTGGCAGTCAATGACAGTTTTTAGACATGACACCCCTGTCTACCAACTTGAAATCCAAATTCTGCCAAAGACTCGATGAGGCTTTCCAGAGGCTGCTAAGTTAACTAAGTTCTGTTTCTTGCAGTATGAGGCAAGTCATAATTTTCTTACGCTGTTTGCAGCACCCCACTTTGCTCATTTCTGCTTGTATCTTTTTTAATAGCCCTGACATTTGAAGGAAAGGGAGAAGGTAAAAGTTCAGTTTCGTTTCCGTGTTGGTTCTTGCCCACAAAAGTGAAACTACTCTGTGTTTTGGTTTTGCTGTGGCCATCTAAAAGACTGTTGCGATGTTCTATGTGTGACTTTTCTGGCTTGTTTTTTTTTCTATTGTTGCTATTTCTACAGGGCTTTTCAAGATGCTCCATTTTGTCAAAGATGTAGTTACGTTTTGTAGTTTATTCCTACATTGTGTCTCTTTGCTTTCTCTGAGCTACTACTGGTGTTTCCAGAAAAAGATTTTTTAAATTACAGTTTTTATCCAATCAGAGTTAACCATTGATATGGCTGTAAACACTAATTACTTTTAAAGGAGTTTGTCTTTTTAAACAAGTGAAAGAATTTCCTCCTTCCCTCTTTCATGTGGGTTGTGCCCTTAATCTTGAAAGACCTGGAAGGTCTGTTAGGTGCATCTCCTGGCTGTGAACCTTTTTTTCTTTGTCAAGTGAGATCATGTATTTATGGATTTTGCTTTTTCTTCTCTGGGTTTTTTAGTGGTCTCCCTGGTGTCTCAGTTAACATGAGATTTCACAAAAAATGGTGGAATAATCTTTAGTGCAGATAAATATGTTTTGCTGAATTAGTGTCTTTCTCTGAAAAGCATTAACCAGAGCTATATAGTTGTTTATGATAAAGATACATTAAACAACTGTGACTTTCATGTCAGGAGGGAAAGAGTAAAAAACCAATAATTATCATTGCTTTATCATTTCGTCATTCTTTTAGGTCTGACTATTTGACCTCTTATGAAAACAATAGTGGAGGTCCTCCTGTGAATGGTTACGGTCCTGTTTGCATAGAAAATCACATGTTCTTTTTGTACTTCCATATATATGAAAAGCAGGTTTGAAAGCCCAGTACTTTCTCATGTTCCTCCTAATACTGTATCACGTGCTTTCTTTATTTTCACCCTTTGCCTTTTGTAAAGTTTCTAGTGTGCTTCCTTGTCTGAGATACAACTGAGGAATTATTATTCTGTTTTAGTTGGATGGTTCCTGTCTCTTGTTCTTCCAGGAAGCAGTAGCATGCAAAGTAGAAAATGTCAGTGGATAAGCACTTTAAAACAAATAATCTAAGATAAATCACTCTCTGCTCAAGTTAAACTTTTACCCCAGGGGGAAAAAAAAAAAAGCCTTCCCCCCCCCCCCCGCAGTGGTAGTGCCTCCAGTCTCTTAGTTATGTTATACGAGGCTTTCTATAATTATGGAACAAACATGAATTTTGTTACAAAGCTTTTGCACTTAAAATAAAAGACAGTAAATGGATACAACAATGAGATAAGGGATGTGGGAGGGAGACAAGCAGTTGTTCAAAATCAGTGGTCGTGGAAAGGAGAAAAAGATTGCAGAAAGCTTTGGTTTTGGTTTGTCTTCAAGATTTAAGTGTGGAGAGAAATCTGAGAGGTAACTGAAGATGACATTTGGACTGCCGACAGTGGTTGGTATTGCAGATGGGGCTTGAACCTGGAAGGAGGAAGTCCAGTTGCTTAGAAAAATAGAAGGGTTTTGGAAAGATATGCAGTGCAGGAAGCTGTGGGCACAAGTGATTTTGTGGCTGCAAGAGCAGTTTCAAGTGAGCATTGGGAGTGTCCTGAGGAATGCAAAGCGGAGAGAGCTATGCCAGGGGAAGGTGAGGTCAGGGTGTCAGAGTGGGAGGCGATCTAGGGCACAAAGACAAATCATTCAGCAACTGCCATAACAGTGAATAAACCCACAGTTTAGCCTCTTGATTGTTCTGTTGAACTGAAATTTGGGGACCCTGTTGCTTCAGCATGTGGGAAGAATGGGTGTATCTTGGCCTATGTCAAATTAGTCTGGGATGGGTTGGAGGCAAGTAGTCTTTGACAAGTAGTTTTTCTGCTCTCTTTGGTGAGCTGAAAAGACAGTTTTATGAACTTGCGTATTCTGATTACAGGTGGCTTTTCATTGAGTTACAGTATTCTCAAGCATCACTGCTTGCCAGTAACCTGATTAAAGAAATATCAATGCATTATAAACAGCTTTTTGTGTTTGTGTAGGTGCTAAAAAAACAGAAGCCATGTTAGAAAATGCAAAAGTGAAAGTAACAAGCTTACGGAAAGATTCACAATGAAATCCAAGCTTAGTTCGAATGAGTGAGCAGTGGATTCTTCTGGCCTGAACTTCAAAAATGGTTATTGAGTCTGTGAAAGCACAGTCATATATGCATGCTTGAATATGTTAGCTTAGAACCTGGAATAAGTAATTTTTGCCTTTGTAGTCACCGTTACACAGAGAGTAGTGATATAGCTTTGTTTTGGAAGGCACAGAAAGATTACAGAAGTTGGAAGGTGATTTTGAACAGATCTGTGTTATTCTTACTTTCTCACAGCAGTATCTTCTTGGAACTCAAGACACTTCCAAAACAGGCATAAGCATAGCCTTGAAGTTGTTAATAAACTTCCTTGCTACATGGGAGGAGAAAGCCAATTTGGAGTTCTTCATGTACTTTTAATGTTCACATTGTATGTTACTCAGACAATCTGCCCATTTTTAGAAGTGACATTCTGTCATGGAGAAATGCCTTGGTGTTCTCATGACCCACTTACTCTTGCGAGTGAAAATACCTCTGATTTAAAGCTATTAATTGTCTTGTTGTGTATGTGTAAAAAACCAAGATGATTGTGGACTGTTGTTTCTGTTGGAAGCCGTAAGATGCCCATAATGTGTTCTGGGAGAGAGACTGCTGACACGTGTATTTTGTTAAGGGGCAGTGCTGGCACAAACTCCTGCTGAGAAGTGTGTCTGGTAATAGTGCAGATAGGAATTTGCATCCCAGCCTGGCACCAGATTTGTGGAAAAAAGCAACAAACGGTGGTGCGCAAATTATTTTGGACAACAGGAAGAAAGTTACAGGATTAAATAGAACTTTGTGGTTAGGCTTGATTGCAGCTAACAATGCATTGAGGCGGTTTTGGTCACTGACGGTATTGATAAGGCCAGCTGCTTACCACTATAACACCTTAAAAAAAAAAATAATTGCAGTAGGAGTTATCAACTCAAAGTGTTGACAGTGGGGATGGGGCGGTTGTTAACACCATCACATAAGGTACTGGTGAGCTCTCATCTAGAACACTGAATACAGGTGAGGTAAGTTCCATTTAAGAAAACTTAATTTAAGCTGGAAGGGTGGTTAAGACTTTCTAGGATGATAAAGGAAACAGTTTGAGTGAGGAAACTGACAGGTTGGCTTCATTAGCCAAGCAAAGTGAAGGCTAGAAGGCAATGAGGATGATGATGCTTTCTCTGATCTATCAGAAAGGGTTATCAGAAATTAGAACTACTGTCATTAAAAAAATCTGTAGAAATTACACTGTTTTATCAGTAGTCACTTTATGGGCATTTAGGTGTTGTTCTTTTAAAAATATAAAGTTATGTTTTCTCTTCAGAAACCAGACCATTACAGAGTTCTTCAAACCAGTTTTAAACAAAGGTAAATATGTGTTCTTTAAATAGAAGATATTTACATGAGTTTTAATTTGTAAGTGTGCAGAAGTATAGTCCAATCCTATTCCAAATTGGAGCAACAATGTAATGAGTATAGCTTACCAAATATGTCAAAATGCACACACTTAAATTTTTTTCCAATAATGTAACTGAAAATGTTAACTTCCTATTAAAATTTATTTCTTTAAATAGTGATGTAATTATTATTTCAAGTTATTGTCTCATGCTTAAGCTAGATTGTTTATAACAACTGAAGCTGTGGCATAGATCATGCAATTTTTTGATGTGAAATAAATTGCATGGCACTAGCAAAACTAAATGATTTAATAAATTAGTTTTGGATTGCATGTGACATAAAATACAAAGTAATACAGTCCAGTAAGTCCATTTTTTCCAATGTTATGATTGTGAATAATTTGTCTTTTCTTTTCTCTCTTAGACCTTGGCCATAAAGACAGAACTGTGTTGGGCTCACCAGACAGAGGAAATGTAAAAGATGGAGGAATTGGACTGTCAGTTTTATGCACTGAACGTTTTGAAAAGAAAACATCTTCTCCGAAGAAGGTCAGAAGAAAAAAGATGCCAGACCAAACACTAAACACAAGTCCTGTGGTAGATGCCTTTCGGAGAGGAATTAAGGTGAAAAAGGACAGTGTAAACGTCTTAGAGAATGGCAGAGCATGCAAGGCACTGAGTTCATTGTACCCAAAAGTTGTGATTCAAAAACTCCTTATTACTGCAGGCTCTTGCGGCTCTCTCTTGGCCAAAAAGGATAAAACTCACAAGTCAGAACAGGGAAGAAATGAGAAGTGTGTGAGCGTAACAAGAGCACCATTTTCTTGTGGAAATAGTTGTGAGCGGGAAACTGACTGTATGGATCTAGAAGACACTAGTTCAGACTCTGACAAATGGGTTTCACCAGAAGCTGATACTCGAAAAGCCTCTGCTAGAAATAATGGCACTGTGAACAACACATCGCTGTGCCAAAACCCAGGTCTTCCCATGAAATTGCCCTGCGCTCCAGCTGACTCTGAATTTCAGTTGTCACTGGAAGCTCTCCGCAGAGAAAGGAAGCAGAAGAAACATAGAATGAAACAATCTAAGCCACATTCTGTAAAGCCATTCTCAGGAACAAGTGTATCACATCAGGTGTGTTTGAAAGGGTCATTAAAAGTAGAAATCAGTGACCCATTGTGCATGCGATACTTTTTTGAATTTTTTTTTTCAATGTAGGATGAAATTCTTGGTGCTGCATTTTTCAGATGTAACAAAAGTTTATGCGCTTGCTATTTCTTTGCAAATTTTAGGTTATGCTTGGGTAAGACGATTCTTAACTAGTCTACAATAAATGAGAAATCCTGGTTTAAAAGCAGCGGAGGTATTCTGAGTTAGATGCAAGCATGGAAATGCAATGGAAATTGTAACTGTAAATTGTATTTTATAGAAAAAAAGTCTTTATCTAAATGTCTTATAACCTTGTGTTTTCTTACAATGTAATGCAGAGAACAGCCTGGTAAACTTCTGCTAGTTAGAAGCTGCAGTTAATAGCAGTTCAGATTTATGCACTTCAGCCACAGTATTTAGATAGAGGTGGGAATGGTCCTATGAGGTATGTAGTATTTCATTACAGCTTGAATTATATTCACTTTTTTTACCAACCAAGAAAACCCGTGAAAAGGTTGCTGCTTACTTTCAAGGAAGATCATTATGTGTGCTTCCATAGTGTGCTATGAATGGAAAAAAAGATTGTTTAGCTTGTGTTTCCTTTTCTCCTTAGCACCCCTCCCTCTGTATTAGCTTCTCTGTGCTTTCTGTCATTTTGTTATTTAAGTTCCTAATGACTTGTTTGAGGAAAGCCAGCTAGGCTGTGTTGCCATATAGCCCAGGGACACAAGTGGCCAATGGCCCTAAAAGCGGAGAGATTTAGAACCGGAGGCCAATCTGAAGAAAAGGTATAAAATCTGGGTTGTGGAGTGTCCTTTTGTTGTGATCTTTGGAGCTGTGTTTTAAGTTTGTCTTGAAACAAAGTATATTACCATATTTCTGGGGTTGTGTGGAAGTAAGTCTGTGCTGGATTCAGCGCTTGGCTCAAGACGTCAACATCCTGGTTTTAAAAAGTTTGCAATTAACTCTTCTATTTTTTCCATCTTTACTTTTAGGGAAATGGATGTCCTTTAAGAAAAATACCACGTTCTGGTTCAAGAGAGACTGCCTCAGGTAGAAGTAGTGCTAATAATATGGAATTGATTAAACAATCACATTCATCACTTAGTGTCTCTTTCTAATGGCTTTTTTTCCTGAAGTTATGTTTTTCTGTCTTCTCTCTCTCAACAAAGACTGCTGTATAGTCAAGGTTATTTCTAATACGTGGCAAGCTTGAAGAGATTCAAAAGTAATTTGGGATTTTAGTGAAAAACAGGTTGTAACTTAATTAGAAGCAATGATAATTCTTTCTCTTAAACCCTTAATCCATGATTATTTGCATGGTTTCTCTTGCATTTTGGAAAATCCACATTCACTGTGGTGGTTAACAAATTCTGCCTTTCAGCTTAATCCAAAAAGAACATTCTTGTTGAACCAAACATTAAAGTTTAGCTGGTATTCTCGTTGCTTTTGTCCCTTTTAACCACATAATTTTGTTCTACAGTAGGTAGAACTGAATAAAAAGCTCACATGAATAGAAGCTTGAGCTAGATAGGTAGAATGATTTTTATTTTTTTTTTAAAATGGGGTGGGGGGGCACAAAAGAAGGAGGGTATTCCCATGTTGTGGGTCCATGGCTCTGTAAACCTATTGGACTCTCTGCTGCTGTGCCTCACTCTCCGTCTGTGCTAGCACCGGGACTTCGCCAGGGGTGCGAGGAGCTGATCGGGCTGAAAATTGAGTTGGGAAGTTCTCGGCCACATCAGCTCCAAGAAGTAGCTTGCCATAAAGTGTCCAGTTGCTGGTGCCAGCTTAAGGCAGGAAGCAGAAAAGCATGGTGAGAACAATGAGCTCTGGGGCCACAGAACCATAGCCTGAAAACATATTTCTTCATATTCTGGATGCTTTTTTATGAGCACTGTTAAAATTATTCCAGTATTTCCAAAATATTTTTTGTACTGTTCGTTATTTATAATCATACATGTAATTACAGAAAATTCCTTCCAGTCCCATACCTCAACTGGACTATTGTCTGTTTCCAAAGACTGGCTGATTCTAGTGTATAGGAAAAGCGTTCTGCAGTGGCTACTGAGCTGCTTTTAAATGAAAGGATTTAATTTCGTTTCCAAGTTAGTTACAATAATAACTTAACAGTATCACCTGTGTTCAAGCAGAGTGGAAGTATTGTAGTTTCTGACAAAAATTTCAGTCAACTATGACTTAAAAACAGAAGTTAGTTTTTCAAAGGGTAAGCTGTTACGGATTTGGCTTTGTGTTTTATTATTTTTCAAATGTGACAACAGTGGTTTACTTTTTTCTTAATCACTTCATAGGTGACCCATCTCAACCAAAGCAGGTTTCAAAACATGAGGCATCTTCTCCAAATGCACTGGGAATGTCATCTGAGGTGCGGAAGAGCCAGTCTATTCCTTCACGCTGCCTTACATCTAAGATGTCTTCTGAGCAATCCAAACAAATAGACTTTCCTGGGAAAAGGAAACATGCTGCCATGAGTGTGGATGCAGATAGTTCAAATCAATCTGAAGTATCAAGTTTGAATGACCCTGCTTTTAGTAGACCATCTGCTAAATGCAAAAATAGGAGGTCTGACTTTGTAAAAAATATCCTTTTAAAGTCTACTTGTGGTGATGTTCTGCAATTAATGGAGGCTGCTGCTTTACCTAGATATGATTCTACTCTTCCGGAGGAATACCTCAACTCAAATGATGAAAATGAGAAAAATAATTGTTCCTCTGTAGGCTTGTCATCTTCATATTCTGTACACAGCCCTGGTAAAAATAACCACATTTCTGCTGTGGATACCAAAGAGAATCAATTGCAGGTGGCTAACTCATGCTTTTTATTGGAAAAGTCCCTTCCTTTTTCTCAGGAAAAAAGTACTCTGTTGCCTTCTCTCCACCACTTAACACAAACAAAAAGTGTGGAATCTAATCTCCAGAATGCTGGCTTATCTCAGGTATTGGACGCTAAGAAGGAGCAAGATGGGAAAAGACCAGAAAGAAGCACACCCAATAAAGCTTACAGTATTAAATCCAGCAACAGTGTTTCAAAAACAAAAGACAAGAGTTCAGAAAATGCTTCTGATTCTTGTTCAGTGGAAGGTTCTGGGAAACTTGCACTCTCAGAAGAGACTGGTAGAAGTGTTCCCTGTTTGTTGCTTTTTAAAGAAGGATGCACGGACAGTGGCCATATGTCTTCACAACTCTCAGGAGAGTTAGAAGTTGAAAGCAAGTCCAAACTGAATGGAAAATCAAAAAGCAGCTTTGATAGTGAAGATGAGCATTTGGAATGCAGTCTAGATGATGATGATGACGATGATGTAGTATTCATGCCACTGCAAGAAATTCTCTCTTCAAGTCCCAAACCACAGGCAGGAACCGTGGAGGATTCTTGTCTTGATGGTTTTTCTCAGGAAGCCATGACTCCATTACTGAAGCTTCACGTAAGTGCCTAAAAAAACCAAAAAAAGCATTGCATCAACTTTGTTATATTTTTTATATGATTTTTTTTTTTCTTTTAATGATAATGCATGAAAACTCAGAGCTATTTGCCTGCAAAACTGGTGACACAACTTGAGGGTTCTATGCTGTAGAGTGCAACGGAGTCAGAGAAAGGGTGTGCTTGTTACTGTGATTGACCTCGGAATGGTTCATGCAGCTGGATTGCATTGGCTGTATGCCTTTTGGTGGTTTTTAGGAATTCTGTTTTGGGTTTTTGCCCTAAAGAAAAAGGCAGGAGGTTACATTTAGAAGTTATGTGGAGTCTAATGTTTTCATTTACCTCATCAGGTAAGATTTTTGAGTTGAAATTGACTAGGAAATAAACAGGAAATTGATCTAGGTGTTGAGAGATCTGTGTGCTAGATGCCGGTCATATATCCTTGTCACAGCCTGTGATTGTCAGAAATCTGTGGATGAGTTCTTGATCTGTAAGTGTGATGTTTTCTTTGAGGCTGAATTTCATGGGAGTTGGATGTATTTTAGAAAGGATTTCAGACAGCTGAATAACTACTTCTGCTCACAAGGGATAAATGAAGTGTTTAGCCTATTTTTTCAATAACAGCTTGTCCTATAAGCAGTGATTTTTGAAGTTTTATTGTAAAATAATGTTTTAGTTAGGAAGGTCCTGCAGTATGCAGGACTTTGTGTGGCATTCCCGACAAAGCTGGTACAGGTTGGAAGTGGCTGCATTTAAATAAAAAAAATTTTGTACTGAGTCTGACTGTGTTGAAGTTAGTTTTCTTCATAACAGCTATATGATGCTGTGTGTTTCGGACAAAAACAGTGTTAAGAGACCAGTCTTCTGGCTATGGCGGAGCAGTACTTGCACAGCATCAAGGCTTTCTCTTCTTCCCACTCTGCCTCCTCAGTGAGTAGGCCAGAGTGGACAAAAAGTTGAGGGGACACAGCCTGGATAGCTGACCCCAGATGTCTTCAGGGGTATATTTCATGCCACATAGGTCATGCTCAGCAATAAAAAACAAGCAGGGGGACTTGGTCTGGCATGTAGCCATTACTTAGAGTCTAGCTGGGCATCCTTCTGCTTGTGGGAGATGCTGAGTGGTTGCACCACTTTTTCTTTTCCCCCGTATCCCCTCTTCCTTCACTGATTAAACTGTCTTTATTTCGACCCATGAGTTTCCTTGCTTTTTGCTTTTCTTATTCACTCCCCTGCATCACTGGGTCGGGAAATGAGCAAGCTGTGTGGTGCTTAGCTGCTGTCAGGGGTCAGCCCACAGCGATTTTCTGCAGTAGAAAATGAACAGCAGAATACCTGTTTAAGTACTCTTGTCTTCCTCTCCTCCTGTTCTTAAATCTCTGAAACTGTTTATTTGTTTGACTGAGTTTCTATCTCGGTAGGCAGATGTTGAACAGCCATCTGCCTTACAGTTCATTATGCAAGCATGTTATAGATCAGACTTGTGTGGTTACATATGTATTCCACCATCTTAACCTACATGTCTACGTAATTAATGGTTAAGACTGATAAACACATGCAGCCTAGATCAAATGTTTGTGGAACATGTATGTGACCATGTTGTTTGGCCTATCCTGTTCCTGCATAATTAATGGCTAAGTAAGACAAAACAGTTAAGAACTGTCCCAAAATTTCCATGGCCGTGTTTTTTGCATATGCTAGCATTCTTCTCTTGCCTTGTAAGAAGGGGCATGTGTGCACATTGGAATAAAGTCTTGATTCCTTAGTTGTTTTAGACATACTAAACCAGTTGTTTTAGACATACTAACCAGATTATGAAATAAAGAGGTCTCAGCTTTCCCACGAGACTTCCCACACAAAGACATGCTGCCTGTTACATTTGACAGATCTCTCTGAATACCAAAAATAAATGCTGTATTAAGTGGTGGTTTTTTTTTTTTTCATTAGCAGGTGGGCATTAGCTTGTTAAAATAACTTCTGTTACTTCTGGGTAATAGAATATTGAATTGTGTTCACCTAAAATGAAGGAGCTCATAGGAAGAAGCTTTGTCAGTAATCGTAGGCTTGCTATTTAAGAGGATGGTGTCAGAGGGGCACTGCTTGTCCAAAGAACTGAATCATGGCCATAAAAGACTTCAAATCTGTGTTGTCTGCTACTAGCTGGATAAAACGCTGGATACTAAAAAACAAACTAATTTTGCTAGTGGTTAAGACTTTCTTTGTGTGTTGTTTTGTTTTTTAATTCTATTTATTAGCTTCTTAATTTGGGTTTGTATTAGGATTTTGATTGGAAGTTTTGTTTTCTGTGGTGATTTTGGAGGTGATTTAGCAAACACTGGTGCTTTGCCCCCTAGTGACTCCTGAAAGTAATAAAGAGGTACTCAATTATTTTTTTAATTTCTTGTCTTATGCGCAAGAGCGGGGACTCCCAGGGCCTCAGTGGATGATCATAATAAAGCTGTGAGGTAAAAGGCTTCTGATGCTAAGGCTCTTTGTGAAGGTTAGCTGGAAGTCAGCCCCAGGGAGTGGAGCAGAGATCCAGAGAGAAGCACATTTATTTCTAAATTAATCACTGAGAGAGATTTGACCATTACATAAAATTGTCAAGGGACTGAGAAACGTAAACTCGGGACGTTAATCATCCTGTTCTTCAGGGTCTCATTTGAGTGCTTATCTTCTGGTAAAACATCGTTAAAATGGGAAGAGGTTTCTATTTTGATTATTGTCTAACTAAATGAATTGATAACTTGTGGTATTTTTCTAATTTCTTATTGTTTCATTTACAGCTTTCTAAGCCTCCTGTTGTTAGCCAGGTGTCATATGTGAACAGCTTAGAACATCTCTTGAAGGAGAAAGAACAATCTAAAAGGTTTGTTTCTTAAAGCTGCTTTGAAAAATTAGGGATGGAGTTGTAGAAGCTTAGATTTACCTCATGCCCCTGAAACTAAGGGAGTTTGGGTAGCAACAAGCTAAGATTTGCCAGCTCATGCCACCAGCTTACATCTGACTGATATACAAGTGCGGCTTAACTGTAAAAGCTGAATGACAGGCTCCTTCCCAGCAATAATGAGTGATTTGTGATATATCTGTCTACCGCTTAAGAACCGGACTAAATTTACTGATGCCTTCGTTGTTGGTCACTGAGCTAGCTAGCAGCTGCTGGTCAGGCATGAAGTAGAAGTATTTATATAGACTGACTGTTCTGGTTGCTTCAAAGGCATTTGTAGCTCAATTTTGGTTTCCAAAGTTGTGTAGACTATCAGTATCTGAGTAGTTACACAGTGGAGCGAACAGAACTAAGGAGTGTTCTTGCAAGAGGTCTTTGAGGTAGAAAATGTGATGTGGTATATGTACTAATGGTAAGTAGTGGTGATGGGTAAGATGTGCGATTCACTACTTTTATTAAAGAATCTGACCCTAGTAACTATGGGCTGACTGACTATGGAGTAGTGAATGTTCCTATAACTAATACTATTTAACAAATAAAATACTAAGATGATGTTTAAAAAAAAAAATCATCCAGAAGATTGAAAGTTTTGTGCAATTAGAAAAAATTCTGTCAGAAGTTGGTTGAGCATTCTTTTCTCTGATAAACCAGCGATTGAATGTGCTGTTGGAAATTCCTTAGGCTTTGGGAGACATCCACTTTGTATATTGGAATAGGAAGATGCTTGCTTTTTGCACAGATGCAGCCTCACACATGCTTTTGCCATGCATAATTGGCTACTGACTCATAGGTTCACATGCAGAGCTTAAATTCTGTTTTCTTCTGCTGTAAATACTAAGTGGTGATCATATGTTCTGCTGCTACTGTTATTTCAGGGTAGATGAACTAGAAAAGCAGTTACAGGAAGACATACAAAGAAGGGAAACAGATTCTTCAGATGCAGATGATGAGGAGAATGCCAGTGGAGATGAAGATCTCTCAGAAGAGCACAGGTCCTTCCAACTCCAAAACCAATTAAATCTAGTTCTTCACTTTTCTAGCCTTTTTTTTTCTAATCTGTCTTTCCATCATTTGTTGTTAATATGTTTCATGTGAACCATTTTTATCATCTTTTGGGGTTGGGTGGCTTTTCTTGGACATAACTGTATTTTAACAATTCAGCTTTCACATAAGGCTAATATGTTCATCTGAAAACAATTGTCTTGACCAGAAAATAGCTTCTAAATGTTTGAATTCATAAAAGCAATTTCGAATTTTACAGGGCTTTTATAAAGAGATTTTCAGTAATAGCTGATGCTATACCTGACTACCACCCTGGAGAAGATATATTTGATTTATCAGCCTCTGGGAAAGTCTTCAATCAACATAACCTTGACTTGAGGAATTTTCATTTAATCCCTCAGAATCCTATAGAAAAGCTCCTTCTTAAGTAAGAATATCTTCTTCACTCTGTGTTTGCTTGTATGACTTTCTTCAGTATTAGCAGTCTTGAAGATTAAATAATATCTTTGCATGCAAATGAGTTCTGTCTTACTAAGTAGGCAAGACTGATTCCCTTTCCCTGGAATTCTCCTTTCCAGGGTAACTTTACGGAACAGTGAATTGTTGCTTGAAGCTTCTTTCTTTCCTCCTTTGGAATTCTTGGAAAACATCTTAAATAAGACATAAGGACGAAAATTGGTGTTCTGACCTCTTCCACTGTGTTGGGCTATCATTGATAATCTGGCCAGTTAGTGGAAGATAAATGCAAAAGTGAAATGTCGTAATGAACAAAACTTAACTATCCCAGGACAGAAGGAGGACCTTTGTGGTGAACTGATTTGGGACCTGTCAATGTTGCATTATGTGTGCTGAAAGACTTGTATGTCCTTTCGTCCTGAATGGGCCTGGGACTTAGTGCTCCATCTAATGAGGATTGCAGAAAGTCACGTTTTCTGACATCTGTTAGATTCAGTCACTGAGCTAGCAGGGTGTCTGTGTGTATATAAACAACTGTTCTGTAACTCATCAGGATTTGTGCTCTATATTTATGAGGCTGTCAGGCTACAAATAGCTGGACAAATTCTTGCCTAACGCCACAAGTGCAAATCCTGAAAAATTCTAGTTATTTCAGTTGGTGTTCTATTCCAAACTTGCATCAGTGAAACAGAATTCATTTAATCTTAAAGGATTTTGTATATGTATACACATATATGTGCTATTGTGGGTGTGAGGAGGAGGAGGGTGGCTTCTCCTCATCTCCTGAGGGAGTGATGTTTGTGATTATACTCCTTTGGCTTCAGGCCTCTCTATTAATGTTTTGAAGATCACAAGGATATAAGCTTCAAAAGTATCTTGTAAATCAGTGACTAGAGGAATGAAAATTAAATGGATCATCCCTTCCAGAAGGCAATTATGATTTAATTGCTTATGCATTCTTCCTAGTTGGCACTGCTGGCATGTACTGGCTGTCCAGTTGGCACAGGAATGTCTTCCTAGCCACTTGCTCAGTCAGACAGTTAGAGGGTATATAGAGAAGTTAGGACACAGATCTCTCAACAGAGCTACCCGTTTTAGTAGGTACTGAGAACAGAGGAGACTAAAGAAGGGTATGTGGGAAACTGGATATCATTAATTCAGCTGCTTATGACATACCTGATTTTCTAACAAATACTCAAGCTAAAATCATTCAGTAATAAAAATGGCATATTTTCTGTTCCTCCAAAAGCTACTTTTTGCATCTCACAAATTTGCACAGTAAGATTAGACTGACTGATTTTAACTGCTTTAGTTTGCCTCTGGACTCTTTATTTAAAAAGTTATTTTTAAATTTCAAAGAAAGTTGTGGTTTTTTTCTCTTTTCTTAGTAAAGGTCATTGGATAGTAAAAAAATCTTATTCACTGGTCTCATTGAGCATAGCAGCCTGTCTGTGTAGACAGGCATAACGGTTCATAGTACAATACTGTAAATCAATGTTTGTTTGAAGCTATTATTCCCTAATAATACAAATGTTTCCAAATTATATAGGGTGGCATTCTGGAGAAAAAGATAGTTGTTCTAAATCATTAATAAGGTTTAATTACTGTAGTATTTCATATAGGTAAGAGCATACGATAACGTTTGGTTTGGATGTTTACATCTTTCTTTGCTGTTGATGATGTTTGGAGGGGTGGGGAAGCTCTTACACTTTTGTGAAAGTGCTAATTCAACCACTAATTTTTTTTTTTTTTTCCTTCTTCCCCCACCCCCATCTTTGTCTTACAGTTCTGGTGTAACACAGCAACTTTCTTTAGCTATTAACGGGTTTTTAAGTTCTGCTTACAGTTGCATCTTGTGTCCCATACCAATTCTAAAGTGGCTCTTCCAGGTAAGACTATACTATTCATGTAGTTATACTCTGTCCAGGTATAATAATCTTCCCAGAAGTCAGTTGTAGCAGGAAAAAGCGAAACAAGTTTATGAATCTGCTACACGAGGTTAAAAACTTCTAAATCAAAAAAATCTTTTCTTTCTGGATTCTGATTTGCTCTCCAGTCTGAAATAACTTTGTCACTAGGGGTAAAACACTAGGGATAATTTTTTCTCCACACTTTGAGTGACTGCAAAGCTGCACATCCGTGTCCATCTTCATGTGTTTTACTGCATTTGAAAAGGCCACAGTACATGCTAGGTGAGAAGAGACTTCATGATATAATAGTGTGGGCCAAATAACAAACAAATGTTAATCTTATTTCCTTCCACCTTTAAAAAACAAACAGAAAAACCCCTAAACATGCTGCAGTATGCGAAAGTACCACTTCTACATGTATCACCTTGTAGAACATCAGAGATGCCCGCATTATCAGATAATTTTCATTTGGCAAAAGCTGACATGCATTATGGCTCAGGAAAAAGTCTGAAGCCATTCTCAAAGGAAGTGTGGTGGCTGTCTGCTTTCTAGATGTCTGTATCCCTGTCTAAATCACCAGGAATGTAAGTTGTTCTGTTCCTCACAGAAATGCCCCTCTCCAGTCTCCATTCTGTTATTATTTACTACATTCTAACTGTGCCTGAAACAAAAAAGAAAGCTCACAAAATTGCAGCCTGCATTTATTGACTGGCTTTCTGCTTTTGCTGAAAGGGAAACATTTTGTTTCTCTATGTCCTTCCCTCCAGCCAGTAAAAAAAATGCCTTCCACCCCTTGTGTGAGCCGTGGTGTCCTTCTAGGGAGGAGGAAGCGTGAACCAGTTCGGCTCACTTACTGAGCAGGAAACTCTCCAGCACCTGAGGGAGAAGAAGAGTAGTTTTTTTCGGGGCTAGGGAAGTGGTCCAGGAAACCTGAACCGTACTCCATAGTCATGCTTTTGTAGTTAGTTCTACAAAAAACCAAGAATTCATTGTTTCGGTTTAGTATTGCGTATATTCAACTTGCACGTGACTGGAAAAGGTTGTAGTTAACTCTGTTGCCCCTGCTCCTGATCAAGGAGTTCGATTTGATTACACCTGCAAATGAATTCCAAGGGGATACATGATACTTTCCATTCTCTTAACCCTCAGTACCTTCATATGAACCAGCAGATTCAACATGGTGTTACAGCATTCTGATAATGCAAATAATTAAAGTATTCATAGCATCTGTGCACTGCTTGAAATAATCAATATTCACAATAGTCTGTTGTCCTCGGTGTATTTTGCTTTAGAGACTTTGGGTTTGTGGGTTTTTTTTTTCTGTTATTGTTTCTTACTTTATTTTACTAAAGAGTTGGTTTATTTCTTTTAATTTAAAAGAAAACTGATGCCGTCGTGCTACTCGGTGTTTGACATGTAGCTTCTTTTCTCTCCACAGATGATGTCTGTTCATCCCGACTATTGTGTTTCCACACAGATTTTAGACAGATTGATGGAGATAACACTAAAAAATGGTGAGTGTTTGAAGGATGGAAAACTGACCACTTGAATGAAGGCATTTCCCTTCTGTTAAGTGTAGAAAGGTATTGGGGAGGAAGTAAAAGGCACTGGCTCTGTTCTGTGATTCTGGCATGAATTTAGGCTCTTCTGTTAATTACGTAATGCACAAATGTGAGGAGTTGGTCTTCACAGTGTGTGCAAGCTGTACCACAGGATGTGGTCCTGGCATGTATTTGCAAAGCAGTGCATCCAGTACAGAGCCTTTTAAACTCACTTCTGTTATTTCACAAACATAATTGACCTGAAGAGGAGCCCAGTCTGCTCAAAAGTCTTACTCTTCTTTCTGTCTTTTACTTTGGAAGATGCAGGCATTCATTTCCTAGCTTAACATCTTATACAAGATGTTTTTCACATAGTCATGTGCAGTATGTAGTACTACATAGTTTACTTTCCAGATAAATGGCAAAAGTGAAAAGAATCGCACAAAAACACTTTCAAGGATCTGCTTCAGCCCACACTGCTGCTTGTATCTTGTGTGTTTTGCCTTCCTTCATCTGGACTCTCAAATACTTCTCCAGTACAAATTTCTTTTATGTTCTCCATGCCTTCACTTTATTCAGATCCATCAAAAGTCTCTAATTCATTTAAGCTTGCCAGTTAACATTGCTAAAGTAATGCAGTTCTCTTGAAGTACTTGCTCAGGTCTGTCCAAATTGTACCCCATGTTTTGAATCTTGTTTGAAATCAGACTGTGAGCTGATATGAGAGGGAATGTAGCTGCCTTTATTTTGTGCTTTACTAGCGTTAAGCTTGGTTCTGAAAGAACAGTTAAAGCTGATGAATGAGCATTCAAAGAATTAAGACTGGGAGAGATCCCAGCAGATCGCTGACCTTGGAGCAGGATTGCGTAGGCTACAGTTGCTCCTGGAAAGCTGTCTAACCACTTCAAAGTTGCCACTGTGGAGTCTTGAAACCATTCTGAGATATTCTGTTCCAGTGCTTAACTAAGGATGCATCTTTTTTGTTGTTGTTTTATTACTGAATTGAACATTGAGATGTGAACCTACAGTGTCTTGAGTGTTACACTCTATTATATTTAGGGCTTTTTCTTGTGAACTTAGCTCTAAGACACAAAATTGACCCAGTTCAGAATTCTAGTGACTTCTGTCATTGTTTGGAAAACGCTTCATCTAGTTTGATGTCACCTTGCTAGTTTGGTGTCCTGTAGAAAATCCTCTGTACAGTTTTCAGACTTTCAGACACAAGTCGTCATACAAATAAGACCTTTTTGCAAGGAGCATTGGTTCTTGTTTCTATCAAATGAGTAAATTCCATCTGTTTAGCACTTCAGTTCTAGAAATCAAATTTTATTTAGCTCTACTTCCAGTCCCAGTACGATAACACCCTCTTACTTGTACCTACACAGAACAGTAATCTCTGTCTTCTCTTAAAAGTAAATATTGCCCCCTTGCTTATTCTGCAGTTTGTGATGGAAGAGAGCTGTGAGGGGAAAACGGGTGCAACTTCTAAATAATCCACCTGTTACGTAGACAAGATGTTTCTCTACCGAAAATACTGTTGGCCTACTTCCCCCCCCCCGCCCCCCCCCATGGTTCTGAAAATAAGCATATTGTTCAATGTACCAACTCTTCTGGGAAGTGAGCTGGTAGAATTGATGCAGACTAATGAGCTTATTTGTTTCCCTTAAAAGAAGGAACTAATGCTAAGAACTAAATTTAAAACTAATCCATTCCATGTCTTTTACTTGTAGCTTCCATCAGTGATGAACAGTGTAAACCATGGATTCCTTCACTCGCTGATGTGTCAGCTGTTTTTGTCAATATGGGTGTTGCGTTTAGATCTCTCTTTCCGTTGCAGCATCTTCAGCCCAGCTTTAATGAATGTGATATTCTGTAAGTGTTTTCCTTTTGACATTAATTGCTTAGATCCTGTGAAAGCAAGTCTTGTGCTTAGAATGTAGAATCAGAAGGTTTTCTTTTATTTCCTCTCCCTTCCATCAAGTCATGCTCTTCTTTAAATTCTCAGCTCAGGTTTTAGAAAGAGTAAATAAGACAGAACTTTAAACAATGCTTACCAGGTAAGGATTCAGCAAACCAGAACATTGTCCTTTGTCCTGCACCTTCCTAATGGAGGTTTACAAGAATTGTTGCCAAAATAGCTGGGCAAAATTGTTAATAATGGGTCACAAGTTAAGATAGATGCATATGCTCTGTAACTGAGGATAGTTTTGATTTGAAGGCATTTTGAAACGTGCAGGGTTTTTTTTTCTTCAGTTTGATGCAAATAAGCCCTTGTGAGCTTTTAAATTGCTGATTTATTGCTCAGATTAGTGTCTCTTTTATTAGAAGTAAGATGCAAGAAACAGTGAGTAAACAACAGCCAAGAGGAGACCTAACCTCTGCCAGTCCAGCCTTCTCCAGTCTACCAGAAAACAATTTAATTAATGTGATTAAGGTGAGAAAAAACCCAGTTTGTGTGGGAGGGTTTTTGGTGGGTTTTTTGTGGGTGGTGATGGGGCTTTTTTGTTGCTTTCTTCTGTTTTTTTAGCAGAAAGCTTGGTGTCTTAACCTAGTCCCGGGCATGTTTTTTGAGTAGATGCTATCCTGGGGTGTCAGCTTCACACCCAGCAAGCTTCTTGCAAACGTTGGTGTTTCCTTTGCATTGGCTTCACTCACAACTGTGCAGCTCTAGTGCCTCCCTTTTCCAGTTTTAGCACTTTATCAAATGTCTGTGCTCCCTCATGTAGAAGAAACTGTCCATTTCTGTGTTCCAGTGGAAATGGGAAGGGGAGTTGTTGTTGGGTGGTGTGTTTTATGCTGCCTCAGTGTGTTAGTGCAGCTCTCAGAGCTACGCGATCAGTCCCTGTGCAGCACAAGGTGCCTGAGGTGGGAGCTGGTGGAGGGCAGGTGGAGCTGTGGCTGATTCTTCTGTGGAAGTGAGCTGTTAGATCCATGCGCTGTGTCCCGTGAGACCATAGCCTGAATGAGCTTCACACTTCATAGGCTAGTTCTCTGTAATTAAAGGTCGTATGGTGAAAATACTGAATTTATAACTGATTTCAGAGTTCCTTGTGGAAGTATTTGAATCCTCCTAACATTTCTTTAGAGATTTTTAACTATAAAATCACTTAGTTCAAGAGGAAGCACTCCGAGCATCTCCATTAGAGACAGAATCTCTTGATTTGTGTTCTCATTTACACCCACATCCCATATTGTGAGTGACCCATGTGATAATACTTTGGTGGGGAAAAATCTTTTGATGTATGTTTTCAGTATTACTTCTGTATTTAGAAAGTCGGTCAGTCTCTCATTCAGCTAGATGAGGATTGTCTGTACAGTGGAGAAAGATCTGTCCTACTCCTGTAATGTCCATGGAATATTGCCATTGCTCAAAAGATGAGCTTCAGCAGGTATAAAGAAGAAAAAAAAAAAAAAAAAAAGAGTGCATTACTGTGGGATGAGGAGGTGTTAGTACACCAGTGTTGCAAGAACAATATATCATTTGAGGTGCATTTTAACGTGAGGATGGAAAACTTAAGTTCTCATCGTACTTAAGGTAAACAAATTTCAGGTTTTAATGCTTTTTATTTCTTTTAAAGTTTCTAGGTTTCTGTACAACAGTAATTCAAGGTGGTTATACCGATCGAGAGATATTGCTGCTGCTTCTGTTGCTATTTAAAATAAGCCTGGAGAAACAATTAAAGCAAATTCCTTTGATAGATTTTCAGTGCCTTTTCATAAAGCTTCTGATAAGTATAAAAGACTGGGATACAAAGGTAACTTCATAAATAATTTTCTTGTACTAGATTAATGTGAAACGGCAACTTAATTTTCAAGAAACTTCTGTTGCCTGTCCTCTTCTGTAAGGGGACTGTTGTATTGAACTTAATCTTATATTTACTAAAATAGCTGTATGTTTATAATGGCTCTCTGAAAGAAGAAATGATTGCATTAAGCTGATAAAATGTCATGAAAAGCAATCTGATCTCAACTACCCTCCTGTAAAATCGTATTTAGCAAACTTTACTACAAGTGCAATGCAGATATATCTTTATGCACATCACCTCTTATTAGCCGAATTCCTTTTAACACTTATGTTGTGTATGTGTCTAGGGAGTAGATGTATACTCCTTTGCAAATCAGATGCTCACCATGTCTGTTCTTCAGTAATTTTTGAGAATTTTTGCTGTTGTCTTTCTTTTAAAGATGCCTGAGCTCTGCCTGGCAGTGAGTGAACTTTCCAGTAATCACCATAATCTTCTGTGGCTGGTTCAGCTGGTCCCTAGCTGGATAATACGTGGACGGTAATGACACAGTAACATCAGAAATAAGTAGTATCATTAACAGCTAATTTATTTGAATCATTAACAGCTAATTTATTTGAATCATTAACAGCTGATGTATTTGTGTAAGTTCGAAGTCTAATAAAGGCAATAGGTTTTACATGGTGCTTAAAAAGTATTTGGGTTTTCTCATGTGTTGCAGATACATGTGCAATTCTTATTGTGTGTGTATGTATAGCTTCTTGATCACCTCTGCTGCAAAAAAAGGTTATTTTACATGTTATGTGTGGATTTCTGGGCTGCAAACTTCCTGTTACTCTATAGTAAAGAAAGGCTTAACAACTTCAGGTTCTGACATCTATCACCTACTTTAATTCTTGTCTGAATGACTAAAAGCTACATTTTTCTTTGGGTGATTCATGTCTGCTTTTACGTGTCAATCTGTTATGAGTTGTCTATCTTTGGCATGAATTAATTATAATCTGAGTGAGGACAATGAATTGCGTCCTCAGTTTCAGGCTTGGAGGCAAGCATCTAGCAGTGTTACTTGACAGAAGAAAAGCTGCAGTGAGATCAGGGTACTTATATTTTACTAGCCTCTTTATTAGTTTAGTAGCACCTATATTCAGAAAATGCACTTTAATAGTTGTAAGCAACTTTAGAGAAGTTACGCCTCACCTTGTATACTTTGTAGAAACAGTGTGGATTTAAGAAATTGTCTGGGAAGTAACTTTTTGAATTGTTTTTCAGGGAAGTAAGAAGACGTCTTAGTCTAGTGATTATTTCAAAGCTGCTTAATAAAAAGCATATAGGAATACCTGATGACAGTGACAAGCAGGTACTGCATATGTGTTGTGTGTGTATAATTTGAAAGTTTAGAAAACATGTATATTATTGTTTGGGTTTGAGTAAGTTTTAATACTGTAAGCTTATTTTCAAGAACGTTGCGAAATGACCAATTAGTAATTTTTAGTTTAATATTAGAAGTATATTTTTCAAGATGTGTGTAACCTGCATGTTCTGCATCTTGTAAGTGCAGTTTTGTTTTTGTGCCTCAACATTCATTTTGGACATGGGAAAGTCTTCCTTGTAGAGTCACTCTTTGTTTTCATAGGGCTGATCTTTCAATGAGGCAACATACAAACACTTTAGTTTGTGAATAGTCAAAAATTACCCAAAGCATGAAAACATCAACTTTAATTAGAAAACCCTCTTATGTTCTTGTCTTAGTGGACAAATAATATTGTAGTGGCACTTGATTTCAATTTTCCATTGCCAGTAAAACGGTACAATTTGTTAATGCTTGTATTCGTAGATGTGTCTTTTGCATCAGTATCTGGTGTACATGAAACCTTCTAATCTACTAAAGAAGATGAGAGAAGGACAGGAGCAGCAGAACGCCAATGGAGACCACCTTAATACAGAACTAGAACAGGAGGTATATCGCCAATTAGTGCATTTTTGCATTTGTCTCTCTATGCATATTCTACAATTTTGAGACTGTTTATTTTAATTTCTGACTGAGGGCAGTTCTGTACATGGAACTGTATGTACACTATTTTGTTGCTGTTCATCTGTGTAAGTTAAAATATTACTCATGTTCAATTTTAATTATAGTCATAGAGGAAGGAAAGAAGTCGCATGTGACAGAGGAAGCTGTATTAAGGCTGTGTTACACACAAAGGGAATCATCGGATTTTCTGCATAGCTAAATCACATGGATGTCTTGAGTCCTGTCTTCTGTAATTGGAGGACCATCCTCCCTCCCTTCTGATGTAATCACTGGAAACTGTTTGAGGCTGAGCCAGACGTTAACCTGCAGGCTTCAGAAAGAGATTTATGAATCTTTTTTCATAAACAAGTATTTGAAAGATTTAGTATTTCCACCCATCCAGAAATGGAATATTGGTTTGGTTATTTGAGTCTATCATGACATCTCTTAGCAAGTATCTTGATCTGAATGTATATGATAGGAAAATAAAACCAACTGTTGAATTTAATTTTCAGTAATTAAAACTACAGAAAGCTTTGTAGGTTACTTAGGTAACTTGTAACAGTGTAATACTGTTTTAAAATATTTCTAATGTATGAATGTACTGTTTCAAATTAGTTATTTAGGCAAATGTGTAGACATACTTGTCCATTGATCTGGCTGTGGGAGGAATCATTCCAGAAAGCAAAGATAGTGCTATATCTAGATGTGAAGAGTTATGATTGTGCTTTGACTGCTAAAGCTCTGTTGATTTCTCTCCAGGCATACTACCTAATCTACATCCTCCTTCATCTGGTTAGCGAAGCTAGTTTCTTCGATGTTGTAAATTCTAATCAAAGGGTAAGTAACTTCAGTGGGTAGATCTTTAGATTTTAAAAGGCTATTTATCATGCACTTTTGGTCTACTTTGGTAAGAGCTATCATGTGATACAAGATCACTAGTGGATAATAGCACTGCGGGGGGACTTTTGTTCTTGGGCAAAGTAAATGCAGAAGAGCTTTCTCTGCGCTTCCTGCAGAGAAAGAAACCTCTTCTACATTTCTGCAAATTTAACTACCTCAAAACATAAGGCTGTGGATCAGCAGACATTTTTTTTTGTTAGTCTTTCTCAGAAAGTAACTGGAGATTAACTCAACGTAGAAATTCTGAGAAGTGCAATGATCCTATGAACTATTGAAGTAGGGTTTAAATTTTTTCTAGAAGAAAATCACTTTGTAAATATCCAATAAAACATGTTCAAACACATCATGATTTTCTGTGCTGGAGTGCAGCCGTGCAGCCAGTGAGAGCTAGGACTGTATCTCTTCTCTTCTCTTCTCTTCTCTGTAGTGATAGTTCCCTTGCACCATGTGACGTGATCATCTGTTAAGTAATAGCTTCTGCTTAGCCTTTCACTAATCCTGCTCAGATTTCTGTGATTTGCTGCAAGTTCCTTGCTGCAAGGTGTTTGTGTATGCCTTCTGCCCATGGAATCACTGTTGGCTGTTAAGAAATCTGTCATGTGAACTGTTTGAGAGAGGCAAAGCAGGAATGTTTGGTTACATTTCAGGGCTTAAGTGTCTCGGTTTCCTACTCAATGCAAAAAGATAATCACAGCATGTAATCTGAAACAAAATCATATGTGGTAAAGAAAATAATTATATTGTGATGATCTTTTGAGATTTGGTTTTTACAGCTGTCTTCCTGAAGATTTGTGGAGAACTTGATCTTTCTTATGTTTTTTTTTTTTTTAATGTCTCTGTATTTCTTAATGAAGAAAGTTTATTATTCACTGACCGTTTTGCCTTCAAGTGGCAAGAGGGGTGTGGCCAAATGTTGTGCAGGCTAGACTTTGTATAACATCAATAAAACTATTTTATTTTTGGTCCTCCTCCAGTTAGATGGGCTAAACTGGCATGCTCTTGAGACACCAGCAAATGTTTTTATATTTCAGCATGTCTCACCTGTTCTGCAGAGCGGAGCCTCTTTGCAGCTGTTCAGTGAGCGACTGAAAACAAGAATTTTATGAAAAAATAGACAGAATGCAAAAGATCTTGGGAGCCATTACCAAGAGATTAATAAAGCAGTTTTGCAACTTCATAAAGTAATCAGAAACTTAGAAATAAGATCAGGGCATAAATCTTGAATATGTTTTACCTGCTCAGCCAATTCCTACAAAAGAAAATTACCTGAGTCATCATTACTGAAAAGATTATTTTTAGCTATTGGAACATCAGAACTTTTTTTTGCTGATAAAAGATCTGAATGGCGCTGTGCTTGCTACTTTGGGTACAGAAAAGATTTACAAATTAGCTAGTAGGAACTTTAAAATTTGTGATGCATAACTTTCCTATACTTTGAAGCTATTTTTTTTAAAGCTCTTTGAACTGGTTTACTGAGTGCATCTGATAGAGGATCCTGTTTTCTTCCTTTTCCCCCTTCATTACTGTACATTTCTGAGAATGTTTCAAATTGAAGCATGTAATTTTTAAATGGAAATAATATTTGAAGAAAGCTTTCGGTTTTGACATGGAGAATTTAAATAGTATACTTTTGTCTTTATTTAGCAACACTTACTGAAGCTTTGTGGTGCCTTAGACAAGCACATAAAATGTGATATTAGGGAAGATGCAAGACTGTTTTATCGAACTAAGGTAAGACATAAATTGGTTTTTTGGGGTGGTTTTTAGTGTTCTTGGTGCATGTTGTTCCCTCATCCCAGCCCTGGAAGTTCTAAGAGTTTGGGGTTTTTCTGGTTTGTCTGTTTGCATCATGTCTTTGCATGTACATAAATATATGTCCATCTTAATGCACTAAAAATACTCTTTGCTAGGAACAGGACTCTGCACAACCGTAAAATGTGAGATTGTAATCTTTCTAGCTCAGCATCTCAACTTCCATACCCACAGAGTTTCTTTCTGTGGCAGTCACTGATAGTTGTTGACTGTACTTTTAAGAGCAGAGGCTACATGCAGGGCAGGATACAGAGAACTGAAAAATTAGCTTATCTTGCATGCGTATCTGTTTTATTTTCAAATTAATGAGTTAGTTAAAAATGTCGTGGATTTAAGACAATGGTAAATGTGATGTGGCATCAAGTGTGGAGAATTGCCTTTCGGTTTCTTTGTGGTGTGAGGCTTCCTAATGATGATAGTCCTAATTTTGTGACTTCCATGCTTTGCATGCTGTTGTAGCAAGCCAAATCAGATCAGTGATGAAGTGACCGACCTCAACTTGAAAAGCCTTGGCTTCTTCAGCTTTAAGTCAAACATTTGCAGTTGTGTGCATCTCAAGATGCACCTCTCTAAGATTTTTCTTTTTTATTCCTCCAGATCAGTAGAGCATGGATCCTTTTAACAAGTTAATGAATCTTGCCTTGGATTTTTGTATCTTGAGTCGCTTTCACTTTTGTTTCTATATCCCTTTCACTGAGAGGGGGGGAAAATCTTACTCTGTTTTTCCCCATCACTTAATTGTGTAATGGTGCAGTAACTTCCAGAGGACACCACTGTGCTGGGTCTTAACACAGCATGTGAAGCAGGTCTCAGTTCTGAATGGCTTGGATTAAACTCCTGCTTGTGGTTATGAAAAAGCACAGTTTTATGTATAAGAAATTCATGTCAGAAGCGGACAGTGCTGCATAGTTGGCTTTCGTGATTGCAGTTGCAGGCACCTTTTCTAGATACAATCAGATGTGTGTAACAAACATAACTCACCCAAAGGATGAGGTGAGTGGTTGGAGGCCAGAGGCTTGTGTGCTGATTCCAGACACTTCACATGGGGAGTCATGTGCCTGTAATGTGTTTGTGTGGAGCACAAGACTTTGAATTCAGAGTCCCAAATTACAGGGATCTGGTTGGAGTTGAAGTGGTGATTCTTTGTGCCAGCTGTAAAATTGTGCCCTCCCAGTAAACCTTGGGTCTTGGGTTATCCAGGGTTTTGTGGGTTTGGGGGGGTGGGAGGCAGGGAGGGTATAATTTTGGCTTTTTTAACATAAATGGCTAAAGTAATCAATCTGCATTTGCAGGTAAAAGATTTAGTTGCTAGGATATATGGGAAATGGCAAGATATGATACAAACCACTCGGCCTACTCAGGTAATGTAATGAAACCTTTTTCTCTCTTTTCATACTGCAGGGTGCATTTAACTCATTTTTTAGCATTTGAAAATAGCATAGTCTTTTAAAGAGATTGTTTGGGTTTTTTTCTTCATAAATGGCATGGCTGTGGAATATACGTTGATGTATTAGAATAAATTTTAATTAAAATCCTTATTTTGCTGGCTTCAATAAAACCAAGAGTTCATCTTAATCCTTAAAAGTGCTGTTTTTGTAAATGGCTTGCATAATACACTGAAACACTAGTACCGAGTCAAGTCACAGGGTCTGTCTCTGATTATAGTTCTTAGCAGATGCTTCGAAAAGGATGTTGGGGCAGGAATGCAGTGATACACTTCCTGCCGTGGTCTGGCAGTGTGTGGCTTTGAGACTACTTGAGTCCAAGGCTGTCTCCACATACGTTTGACAGCTCTTGATAACTCCTCCCCGTTTGAATGTGTCGAATTTCACGCAACGATTAGGAAAAGACCTTTCATGCTCTGTGACAGTATGCAGTAGTAAATAACATCATGATTAGTGTCTCATTAATACTTGCCTTCATGATACCTACATGGAATAGGTGGATAACTTCTACTGCTATCCAGAGTTCAGAGCTATTTCTTTTGTAATGTGATCAGACCAACTGTTTGAGGCCTGTCTTGGAATATAAGGCTACCTGTCGTGGAAGAGCTTAGCTTTCCAATAATGTAGTGTATCGCTTACATAAAATTTAAATTATGCATATATGCTTCGTATTGATTTTGGTTAAAAATTATGTAATCAACCATTTGTCTGTAAAGACTATTAATTGCTCCCAGCAATGTGCAAAAAAGACATAATTTGTAGCGTGTGTGACATTTCTTGTTACAGAGGGGGAACAAGACAGTAATACATGGCTGCAGAAACTACTTAGCGATTGATGAAAGTTGATAATAATGCAGTGCTTTCAGAGTTGTTTATTCAGAGCTATTTGGGGTTGATCCACATATGGGGAAACTGCAAGTGTTTCAGAATAAATTCTAGGGACTTGCAATGTGTTGTGATCTCAAGCTAAGCGCTTGCATGATCTACTCTTCTATCATTGGTTTTCTGACTTGTTTACTATTTTGTTTTTGCTCTTTAGGGAAAACTGCATGACTTTTGGGAGCCAGACTCATGAAATCTTGTCTAGTTCAGGGAAAATAACAGGAAAAACTCTGAAAGCAAGGAAGACATAGAATGAATGGAGCTTCACCTTGGTCGGAACAGAGGAAAGCAGTCACCTGAGTTAGAACTTGAGCTTGATTCAGGCAAATATTAGGAATGCAAGGATCTAATTTGATTAACATTGCTTTTAATACAAATACACTACTTCTGAAAAATTGAAGTGGGTAAACTGAAAAAACCCCAGCTATTTCTATAGCCCTGTCTGAATTGTCTAGAAATATTTTATCATATTGAAACCTGAGGGAAGTTTTCTTGCTTCCATTGTTAATTACAAGAGTTATTTGAAAACCTTATGTATTTATTTTCTTGCCAGCACACACCTGCAAGCATTCTTTTAGGATGGCTGGGAAAGAACTGCCCTGTGACATTGAGCCTGAGTTCAGAAACAGTGTTGTGAGCAGGTGAGTTAGTGGTTCAGAACTGGGATGAATGACAGAATTGCCTGCACGTGTTAATCTGCAAAGCAGTACTGGTATGACTGTCCAATGTCTCTAAAACATGCAAAATATGGCAGTTGCATGTGAGCAAGTGACAGCTCTCATGTTCACTTGAGGGTGGAAACAGAGCGGCTGTGCCCAAACAGGGTAAGCGGATGCTTCTTTCCTCCATGGTTGTGTTTTATCAAATAACAAAACAGAATTTGTTATTACAGTGATGCATTCATTTTAACTTAACTTCCTAATCTTCAGACATTATTTATGCAGTGAATGTGACTGCACAGGAAGTGTTTCTAGAAGACCAAGTTATAAATGAGATCTTATTACACCAGTAGTATTGTTGTAGTGCTCTTCAACAAACAAGAGTATCTGTATTTGTTGTCTGGCTTCAGCACTTTCTTTAAATGGAGAAAATACTAATTCTAAAATATCAGCTCAGTGGAGATTAGAGGAGATAAGGATTTGGCTCATGTATGTAAAAACTGTGAGTGCCATATGAGATCTGCATTCCTTTGTGTGAAGTCTTGCCGCACGCGCAGTATGTGCGCAAAGCTCCAACAGCTGTTTGTGAAATAATCAGAGGAAGATGTGCTTTCCTTCTGTGCTCTCTGTGCAAATGCCATTATTTCAATCTTACACTGTGGTTTTTCTGTAGGATGTGTGTATATATGAAGAGAAAGTTAAGGTATTGAGTGGAAGCTCCAACTAAGATTTCCTTAACAAGTGAGATTTTTAATAATATCAACATGTGTGTTTTATAATACTGTTTCCTTTTAATTTTTGTAATTACTGTATTGTCTTGTACAATGAATTCTCTACAACTTTCCAAGATGAGAATGTAAAATAAGGCTAAAAAAAACACCTTGAAATTTAATTATGTATATTACATTTAAAGGAACTGCTATAGAACGGACGCATGTCTTATAGGGAAGGTATCTTATTTGCAAATTCATATTAAATATTTTGTCTTTCATTTCAAGTGTTAGAGAGGTAGCCTAAGACTGTGGCGGCTCTGTGCCCTTCACAGGATAATCGGCTTATCTTTATTCAAACAAAAGTTACGCTTGGGGCATTGTTCAGGGGAAGGGAGGAGAAAATTCCCCCCCCCCCCCTTTTTTTTTTTTTAATCTCAACATGTTGTTTAAGAATTGGAAGAATCTACCTCAAAGGGTATCTTTATATCTTTGTTTGGCAATAGTACTGCTTTAGGCTAAAAAAAACCCCAACTTATGTGGTGGTATATAGGTATGGCAATGCTATCCTTTGCTTGTCTTTGATAGTATTATCAACCTTCCCTCTGGTAGCAGTTGCTTATTCTGTTGAATATATTGTACGTAATTTTATTAATGTTTATATTTTTTCCTCACTAATGTTGTATAAAATTTAAAAATATTGCAGAATGTTTACTGTATGTAATGTGTATATATTTTCTTACCATGTAAAGTGTAAGTTGCTGTCCTGTATATTTTGGAGAAGGAAAGAGGAAAGATTTAGATGAACAGCTTTCGTACTGCAGTTCAAGTACATTGAATCTGCTGGAGTTTCTTTTTCCAGATTAAATAAAAGTAAATATCAAAGTGGTTATTTCATAGAACAATGAAAAAATAAAACCAGACATGCTTTTCTAATTAAATGTCCTTGGACAAAATGGGCATGCCTCAGCTGTGTTTCACAGAAAAATGGCAGTGGGTCCTATTTGGGTCCTGGGGCACACAGACATTGTAGTTCTTGGGCTCACAGCTGATGAGTGTACTATAAATGCAGAAAGTCTCAAAGTCATTCCTAGCTCAGCCACTCCTGTGTTTTCATGCCGAATGTGTGTGTATACATCCTGGCATTTCCCCTCTCTCTCTCCCTCCCGCTTTGTCTGGACTTTTCTTCCATCTGTTTTGTAGCTGAGGAGTAATTCCCCAGTTGCTTTAAGTCTAGACGTGGGTTGAATTGGAGCTCATCGGTATCCATACGGAGGTGATCCCAAAGCATCGCTGCGGAGCCTTTGCAAGGGACTGCCGAGCTGGGCGCTGCTCCGGGACTCTGGGAAATGAAATAGCAAACCTGCTGCCGTTGTGTTTTGCAGACTCATTTACTGGCCCCCAGCCAGAAGTTACATGCATTAGAAAAGGCTGTTTGCACAGTGAATGTCTTAACTGCTTTGGTTGTCTTCAGATAAGAATTTTGCACTGAGGTTTGTCTTTTGATATTATGTTGGCTGTATTAAGAGCCATGTTATCTCATTTCATGTGAAATTAGATGCACTTTATTGCAGTAATCACAGATGAAAAAAATAATTAAAGGCTGACTATAAAATATACATTTGTGTCTCTGCCTTTTTTTTTTTTATTATTTTCTGACAAGCCTCTGTATGGCTTACAAAAAGCTTCTGGCTTTAAGTTGAAGAAACCTGCCAGCGAAACTGTTTGCAAATCTCATACTCTCACTGTTCCTGTTGTGGAACTTGGTAATGGATGGGGATTTCAGAAGTGATTAATGACTTGCAGGTAGGTCTGGCTGAAGGTCAGTAGGACATGTACGCTTCATTGATGTGGTGGCTGCAGGAACTCTCTGAAGTCCCCAGCGCTGATAGTTGAGCTGAGAATATCTTTGGGAAAAGCAGATGACTGGAACAAACACATGGAGTGTGCTGTTCTTACACCGCGGCAGAGCTCCTGGTGAGATTGCTTCATGAGAGGATTTTAGAGGTAGCATTCCAACATGGAAAAAGACCTTTTTAATAACAAGGGATGGATACTGCAGTCTTAATTTTCTGCGCACAGACAAGCCAGGCCTGTCTCTGTCAAAGGTGCCCATGCTTAGCATCATCTAGCAGCCAGCTCTGGGTCTAGAGGTGACCTAGCCCAGGGGTGGGCACTGGGCACGAGAGACTACGCTGTCTCTTGGAGGTTCAAGCAAGTGCTTCTAGGTAGTTGGGTTGCAGAGAGGATTCTTCTGCTGACCCTATCGCTAGCAGGAATACTTCAAGCCACAGTATTAATGCTGTTCTTCTATGTTTGATTTTTCTTCTTTCCCAGGAGAACTGTATATATAGCACAGTTGGGTTTGCGTTTTGTTGATTTTGGTTGTTTTGGTTTTTTTCTTCCACTGGCTTTTGGTGTTTGTGTGACTTTCTTTTCCACCAGAAGGGACAAGTCAAAAAGGGTGCTGCTGGAGATGACCCCCCTAATTCTTCTGGGGAGTCGGTCCTTGGGCTTATGAGCTCTTGAGAAACCTTCTTGCCCAAAGTTGCCCAATAGGAAGCACCCCACTGTGTCAGAGGGGCGGCTTGTGGCACTGGCATATCGGTGCGTCCCAAAAAAGAGGAATGGCTCTTGGAACTGGCTGGCACTGCATGGGGAGCCAGCCCGGAGGGCAGAGAAGAGGCTCCGTGAGCTTGTAGGAGCCTGGGCAGCTGCTGTGGGATCCTCCCTTGGAGCTCCAAAGGAGCTGCCCAGGGAGGTCAGAGAATCATTAGTGGATTTAGCTCATTCCTTGTGGTTTAAGTTATCAGAACGCTCTTAATGACATTCAAATTGCCCTTTTCCCATCTTCCCCCCCGGGCTGTGAAATACCTTGATGTTTTGCCTTGTGGATGTTTTGCCAGCTTTTCTGGCGGGGCCCCTTCTTATCTGGTGTTGAAAAGGGCTTTCAGTGCTGGGGAACGTCATGGGCTGCTGATGGGGGGGAGGATCCTAGAGAAAGTAAATTCCTCGAAGGGCTTCTCCTTGCGGAGGTGCTTTTAGTTTTGCCTGACTGCTGCTTTTTTCAGCCAGCGCTTCCTCGCCTTTGCAGTAAGGAATTTGAAAGGGAATATTTTATCTGGTATCAAAAGTAGGGCTGGCTGGTGAGAGAAGAAAAACACTGGTGTCTCCCTGCCTTGATATTTTGGTCTGGGTGCTGAAAGCTGGTCCCCGTACTTCCAGGCTGCTGGTGAAGATGTATTTCCAGGTGACTCTGAAGCAGCACTTGGATGTGTGGTACCCTGGTGGATGCCTCCCCTGTCTCTGCATGGTGAGCTGCTGCCGGTGTTTCATCTCCAGCTTCCCTGCCACCTCCCAGTGCCCAGGGAGGTCATAGGGGAGGGGATGGAAACTGGAATTGTTCCACTCGTTGTCATCAAGGCGTCTTTGCCATCAGCCTGAGGGGAGACCTCAAGCCTTTCAAGGCAGGTTTGGCCAGTGTGGTGTGTCCGGGAGGGCTCCTGGCCACGGGACGCGGGGCCATGCTCACACACCCTCCTCCCAGTGCTTTGGGTTTGCACTCATGGCTGCGGCTGCCTGAAGCCAGACCAGCGATGCTCCTTCCCTCTCGCAGAGAAAAATAAAACGGGTAAATAGATTTTTTTTTTTAAATTTTTTTTTTTTTTTGGTGCTTTTGTGCTACCAGGTGAGCATCCTTCCCCTGAGCAGCGAGGGCTGTGAGCTGGGGCTCGGCTTGCAGGCTCCATGGCTTTGCCTCTGGGTCTCGGGCTCTCTTCTCTCAAAGCCTGCTTGGAGATGAAAGTCCCGGCTCTCAGAGCACAGGCAGGAGCAGGGGCTTCTTGTCCTCTCTGGGCTGACCACCAGGTTGCGGTTGGAATAAAAATAACAGCTCAAAGCTGCCAGGCTTGGCGGTGGGGAGAGGATGGCTAGGCATTAAGTTTTGTGCTTTGTTCACGCTGCGGGCTTTTATAAAGGCAGCGTAAATCATGCAGGGTGGCCAGGGGCTCTTCCGACGGCATCGTTCAGGCTCTCAGACACATTGATCTGCAGGCTGGAAACCAAACACGTCCCTTCTGCCCTAAGCCAAGCCGCAGGGACAGGCCTGGCAGGTGCGGATGCCGAGACGCTGCGCTGCCTATCAGCTCTCCTCCGCATTTGTGGAGCGCTGCCTGCCTCCCCTGTGTGCTAACCCATTTTCTTTTCCCAGTATTTTGGGTTCCAGCATTGTTATGGCAAGGTTTGCACAGCACAGCGTGGTTTTTTTTTTTTTCCCCTCTGGTTGATTTTTCTCTTATTAGCCCATTTTTTTTCCTGCCCTCATTCTGTTTCTCCCTGCAGTACGCGAACACCGTTTGCTGAGAAACTGTGTCAGCCTTCCTCGTAAATTAAGTGTCTGGCAGGAGCGAGCGCCACAGTCGTTTTGGAGATGACGCTTCCAGTTTGGAGCTGACAGTAAGCTGGGGCGCTGCGGCTGGGGCTCGGTGCTGGGGATGTGGGGATGTCCTCCGGCTGCGCGGGGCAGGGAGCGGGAGCAGTGAGTACCCCGGGTACGTCTCGGCTGGTGATTTTAAACTCTGTCCTCTTGAAAAGCAGCTCTGGGAATGGGTAAAGTCTGGGTTATGTCACAGGTGGAGCCCATTGGGAGGGAATCTGCATGTGTGTGTGTGTGTGTGTGTAGGACAGGAATAAATTGCAGCGGCCCTACATTGGCTGCGTCTCTCCAGCTCAGAAATAGTTGTCATGTTGGAAAGTAAGATGGAGAGCTCGACAATCAAATGGCCTAAAAAAAAGGGTAAATAGAGAGAAGTTGTTCAATGCTGCTCTGTAATTTGGCTTCAGACTCTGCAGTTCTTTTATTAGCAGGAAGGCTCAAAGCAAACAAAAGGAGACAGGAGCTGGGGATGTGCTTGCCTCAGGATGTTGTGGATGCTGAAAGCTTAGAGGTTCAAAGAGCATTTCGCAGCAGCAAAATCCATCAGGGTCCATGTAATCAAAGCGGCCGTCCCTGGCTGAGAAAGCTTCGGGCTGCTGATCCCTGGGGGGTGATACTGAGTGTGCCGGGGAGGGACCCCAGGCGTTCCTCCTGCTCCTCTACCCCCTGCAAGGCGCTCGGATTTTGGCCCAGCATGGTGGGCTGCCTTTATGCTTTATGTGAATGGCTGAGGGATGTCATGTCGTGCCTTCTCGCAGTTTCCAAACTGTCTGTCGTGTCCACGATTGTGTCTCTCCTTCCGCTCCCGAGACAGACGTTGCGGTTGAAGGTGCTGCCAGCCCTTGCTTAGAAGGAGCCTGACGAGGTGTACGGGATCCAAATGTCTTGTGTGGCTGAAGCAAACCCAGTGACTGGCTTTTGATCTTTCTAATGACGCTGCAAACAAGACTAGGAAAACAAGTCGTGTGGTTCAGGAGCTCCAGCAGAACACAATAACACCCACCCAACCACATGCCAAAGCTGACCGCTGTCCTCTCCTCTCCCACCCCATCCATAGATGTTTTCAGCTAGTGGCAAAGTAAAAACAAGGGCATATGAGGAAATTTTTTTTTTTAAAAATCCTTCCTATGTGGTATCTTCAGAGCAGGATTCAGCAATTTCCCTTTCTAGCTGCTGTGTCAGATTTGCCTCTTGGGGGCAACCTCACCCCGCTCCAGCTGGGAGCGTGGCTCCTGTCCCTGCAAAGACGAAAGGGAGTTCAACGCGCTTGGGAGAGGGTGACTCACTGCGCATCTCTCTTTGCATCTGCCTTTGCATTATCAGATCGTTTTTGGCAATCGAGGTCATTATTCGCCGAAAGGCTTTAAGGAAAGCCGTCGAGGTTGGGTGTTGGTGGCTTTTCAGAAATGACGCGATCGGTTCTTGAAGGTCGCTTTCTGGGCTTGGAGTCCTTCAAAGTTTTTCCTGCCCTGCTGTCCTTGGCGGAGAAGAGGGTGGCGTGGAAGGACGTGTGTTTGATGGATGGCGCATTAATCTGTGCGAGGAAGATTTACAATGATCTCCCTGCTCTTCTTTTGCCCGGGATGCCTTGCGCTATCGCTGAGCCTATCAGCCCTGTGATTGCTCTGGTTTATAGGGGAGATAGCAAACTTATGGCTCCAGCTCCATTTTAGCCCCGTGTTCCTGAGCAGGCACCTCATACAAACCCTGTCCATAAATAACCATTTGCATTTATTTAAAGGGCATTGAGGTATACGGTGGAATAAAGGGAGTATTATTCATGCTTCGTGCTGTGGTTCCTAATGGTACTTTACACGCTGATATGACCTACAAAGCTTGTTGTTTCGTGCCTGCAGTGCTCCGATGTTCTTCTTACCCCAAGGGTCAGAAATGACAAGAATAAACAATCGTGATGGGTGTCTTGTGAATCCCCGCTCCCTCACCTTGGAAGTGTCCTTGCAAGGGAGCAGCCGGGTGACATTGCTGGCACAGGCTGTCCGGCTGCAAGAAGCGAAGGGGGTGGCCTTGGCATGAGAGGCGAGGGCAGATCGACTTATCCGTGTTCCTGTTTCACCCCCTTCCCGAAGCGCAGGGATGCAGCTGGGGCTGGGTAGAGGGGGTTGGCCAGAGCCCAGCATAGGTGGAAACCCCCCGGGAAAACACCGGCGGAGGAGGCTGGAGCGAGCCGGGGTGAACCTGGAGCTTTAGTGGGGAGCCGAAAAAAGGGGGTGCAGGACTCAGCAGCCTGTTCCTGCCCGGTGAAGGGCTGAGTCAGCCCTGCTGGGAGAGCGGCTCCTGGCTCCAGCTGGCCTGGGCGCTCGGACGGCAGCGACCGCGTAGCTCATTAACCCAGCCCTCCGGCGCTCGCTCTGCTGGCCTCCACGCTGTCCTCCTTAATAGCTCCCTCTTCTCGCCGCCTTTTTTTTTTTCTTTTTTTTCTTTTCTTTTTTTCCCCACAAAGGTGAATTAGCTCTATGGATATGTAAGAACATGAATCAAAGGAATTCAGCTGACTCTCGAACGTACCATTTGTAGAGAGAGGTGCTGAAGCACCAGGAGGCGATGGACGCAGCCCCAAAAACACCTCAGAAAACACCTGAGGACAAAAACTGCTTGTAAGGCATCTCACCGCAGCTTCCCAAAATCTGATTACGTGGTGGGGAGGTTGGGGGAAGATCAAGCTTTGGAACACATTAACTCAGTTGAACGCTACAGGGAGACTGTACCAGCAAGAAGCAAATCAATTCCCGAAGGCTGCAGAGAAATTTCACTGACTTGGAGCTTCGGAGCAAGGTTGGCTACGCTTTAGAAGAGTTATGCTTCACCTGAAATATTTAGCACTGGGCATTTGAAATGCTCTGCGTAGCTGAAGAGCCCACCAAAAATCTTCTTAGAAGGAGATTTTAGAGGAACCCTGGGCTCATGCAGTGCTTTCGATGGGTTAACCCAAAAGTTTGGGGTTTTTTAGGAAAAAAAAAAAAAAAGCATGGGAAGGGTAAGAAAAGTGAGACTCTGGCCTCTGTCACAGGGAAGCAAAAATTACCATATAATGAATGCCGGGCTGCTTTTTGGGACATGTGCTGATGGGTCTGTTGTTAGGAGGGAGATGTTTCCATGGCAAAGCCATCATCCAAAACGGCTCTAACTCAGCAGAGCTGCGGTGGTGGCCCTGGGGACCATTTTCCCCGTCCTTCCAGAGGAGCTGGGAGTGTGGTGGCGGGGGCGGGGGGGGATCAGGGCAGGTCACGGCGATGCTCCCCAGGCCGAGCCCCTGCCGCAGCGCCAGGGGTCTGCCGGCAAGGCTGTCTGGCGGCTCAGCGTTTTACAGTCCTTTCTGACTTTAAAAGAAAACTACAACAAAAGATAGGCTTGAAATAGCTCATTTTATCTCAGCAGACAAATAACTCGCTTTGAGCATCGTTGTCACTCGGGCTAAATTACTTTTAGATGTTTTTAATGATTGGGTAACATTTTTCAGCTGCTCATTGTGCGACACCCTGCTGGGGGAGAGTCCGTCTGTAGAGACCAAGGACTCAGATATTGTGGTGGTTCTTCCAGACATTTGTTTGGCTTTATTATTTGATATGCGATTCCCTGCGGTAGAGATGTTTTCAGCTGAATTCACGGCTACACGCTCTTTCCTTTGCATAAGGGGATCTGTTTCCAAGTGGAGCTGGGAGAGACTGGCTGTGTGTGGAGCAGCGGGAGGTCAGGGATGTAGAGGAGAAACTCTGGGAGATTGAAGGTGACAGCCCAAATCCTGTCTGCGCGAAGGCTGACATTGCCACCGGGCTGGAGGGATTTTAACCCGTCATTTGTTACTCCTACCTTTCATTTCACTTGCAATGCACGGCACGGAGAGCGGTGACTTGCAAAACGATCCCAACGGGAACACGGTTTGCGACATCAGCTGCGCTGGTCTCCCAAATCCCTCTTTCTGAGGCAGGCACAGCTTTCGCATTCGTTCCCAAAGGCAGCTTTTAAGCCACTCGCCTTCACCATCTCCGGGTTTGCAGCGCTTCTTGGAGAAGTATTTTTAAATCCGAGCTCATAAATTTTGGAAGCTCCTCTCCTTCCCCCACCCCCTCGCCCCTATCAAAAGTGTCAGCGCTGAAGAAAAACCGCGAGAATGATGGATGCGCCCGGCTCTGCTCGCCAGCGCTCTGCCTGTGCGCGGGGGTTATTTACTGCCCTGCTCGGGCGCTTTCCTGCTCGGTGGCGGCGATGGCAGCACTGGGGTTGGGTGCCTGGGAAGGAGAGGCAGGCTGCCCATGGGTCAGCCCGGCTTCGGGCAGGAGCAGGCAGGGCTGGCGAGGGGTCGCTTGGGCATGGGGGGGCTCAGATGGCCAAAAGGTGAGGCTGTGGGGATGTGGATCCTGGCTGGTGCCCTGGCCTAGAGGGTGGGTGCTGTTACACCCGGTTTAGCTCTGAGGGGTGCAGGGTAGCTCACCCCAAAGCGCAGCTCCTAAAACCCACCGGTGTGTCCCCAGCCCATCCCCAGGGACGCGTGTTGCTGCTCTCAGCAGTGTGTGAGAGGCACATGAGCTGCCACGCTGGGGAAAATGCAGGGGGCTGCAGAAACATGGGGAGAGAACCCCTGGTGCTCCCTGGCCAGGCTGGGAGATGCTGGGATGATGGGCAGGGGGGTTGCTGGTGTCCAGCCGAGCCAGATGCTTCTCCTGGGGCTGGAGCTGTGGCTCTGCCCCTTCCTTGCCTGCAGCCACCATGGTCCTGCTCCTGCCCCAGAGCTGGGATGAGACCCCACATTGGTCCCCAAAATGCCACCCTTGCCTCTCCCACGGGATTCCCAACCACTGCTGGTGTTTGCCCCCCATGCTGCAGGAGCATCCCGAAGCAGCCCTGCCCCATTGGAAGGCAGGTCAGGAGCCTGCCCTCCCGCAGTCTCGCCAGCCCTTCCCCGTAGGTGCGCTGCCGACAGATCCCGAGCCAGGGGAGACACTTTCCACCGACTCGGAGAGGTTTGCAGACGAGCGAACCAAACCCTGCCGTCTCCCCGTGTGAGCGCCTGTCCCCCGTGAACTCCCGTGCGTCTCTCGCAGCCGGGCTTGTGGGAACAGATCGGAGGCTGCTGTGACTCAGCTCCTTCTCCCCTGAGAAAATCCGCCCTGGCACCGCGCTCGGCTCCGCGGCTGGGGCTGCTGGCACCTGGCAGCCTTCATCAACAAATGGCCTTGGGCAAAACATCCCAATTTCCACCACCAAACACTTACAGGGGAGAAATCCAGCATCTGATCTGGCAGGAAGCTGGGGCAGCAACTCTGCTGCTGTACTGAGCTGGGGGGAAAAGCCCTGCCCCGACCCAAAACTGAGCCCTGGGCTGGAGTGGCTGCAGCACGGGCTGGCTGTTCGGCTGCCTTCTGGCCTGCCCCGGCCTTTTTCCGACTCCTTATAACTTTCTCAGACAAATTCTTCTGCAATTGTAATTTTCCTTGCTGGCTCTCAGCCCAGAGAAACAGTGGTTTGGAAAGTTTGCTCAATGACTCGAAGGGAAGAGGCTCCCGAGCCTTTCATGCTCTGTGCCCGCTGGAATATTTTTTTTTCCCTGGGGCTAATCTGTTGGAGCATCACGCTTGGCTTGACTGAGTCTGTGACGCTCTCAAGAAACAAAGCCAAGCCTGGCAAGCGTGTGCTCAGCTGCTGGGGAGCCCCGAGTGCCACCGCCAGGCTCCAGGCATTGCCGGTGACTCCTCTGCTCCTCTGCTTCATGCAGCGCTGCCGGCCTGGAGCCTGGGCAGGTTCGTCCTGGGGCAGGCAGAGGGGAACGCTGAGACATTGGATGCTGGAGCAATGAGACCGACCCCGTGGTGTGGGGCTGGTGTGCTCCCCGCAGGGCTTCTCTTCCACGGGGGCAGGCAAAGCGGCGATGCTGGTCTCGCAGCGCGGTTGAGGGATGGAGGGGCCTGGAGAAAGGCTGTTTTGCTCGTTGTTGCTTTCTCATGTCAAAAGGGAAAAATACCCGTTTTTCCGCCGGTGGTTTTGACGTTATACCATGCCTCTCAGCACGGTGCGGGCTGGCATGGCTTTGGAACGAGTTTCACAACTCTTTTGTGGGTTTCATAAATCCCCAGCTCCTGGAGTGCCGTGATTTTGTAACTCCTGACTTTCAAACCAGTCTGGAAAGCAGCTTGAAACAGTTGTCCGCCTGCTGCCTCTCGGACCGCAGAGGCTGGCAAACCAAATCCCAGATGCTGGGGTTTTATCTCCCTTTTCTTGCTTGGGGAAAGGGACAGGCAGGCTGCAGGCGCTGCTGGGGAGGAGCCAGGCCTGCCCCGGGAAGCAGTTTCCTACCAAAGGCAGCAGATCCTGGTCAGCCCCATGGGTTTGATATAGTCACCGACACCCCATCAGCGCTGCAACCCCAAAACTGGGGGTTTTGTGCCACGCCACTGCTGTGGTGTGCACCCTGCCAGCGTATTTCCAATTTAATGCTGGCTGTTATTCGATCCTGCGAAGCTGTTTGTGTTTATGCTGCTGTGATGCATAATGAAAACCCTCTTCCCGGCCAAACCTGGTTCTGGGGGGTGGGAGCAGGGTTATGCAGTGGTGCGGAGGGCAGGGGTCTCCTGCCAGCCAGTGCATGTGTTGTCCCCTGTGGTCCTGGCTGTGTGGGATGAATTTGAGAGGGGGCAAGGGGATGGACCCTGGGGGCTGGCAGGAGCTGCAGGCAGGGTGGGAGTCCCTTGGGTCCCAGGGTGGGGGTCCCTTGGGTCGCAGGGTGGCAGTGGCTGCTGGGCTCTGACCAAATCAGACAATGCCTCATCCCCGGCAGAACCTGAGGCACAGCGCTGTCATGCATTAAACAATGCATGTTGTCTTGTGCTGCGATGGGGTCCCCCACACCCCCCCAGGGAGGCTGCAGGCTGGTGGTGGCCGGAGAAATGTCTCTTGGATAATGCAGCTCAGCTAGTCCGGGCAGGGAGTAGTTGGCAGCGCCGCCATCCCGGGCACTGAGCTGCAACCTGAGCACAGGCAGGTCACTGGCCCCCGGGCTCGGGGTGAGGGCAGCATGTGTGCTCGGAGAGCTGATCCGCGATAATCCCATCAATATTTCACGGCGCTGTGGCCCTGTTATAATTCCTCTCGTCATCTGGGATGCCGGCTGGGGCCGAGGGGGTGCGGTGCCAAGTGAAACGCGAGAGCTGCCGTGGATTCACCACAGCTCCTGGGGCATCGGAGGGGCAAAATGCTGCGGGCGTTTCTTCTCGCTGCTGTGGGTAGGGTTGTCTGGCGGAGTTGGGGAACCCAAGCGGAGCGTGGGCATTGTGGGCATCCCGCCTGGCTTTGCCGTGTGCTGGGGCGGGGGGGCTGTGCTGTGATGGGTGGCTGCCAGCGCAGGCAAAGGGCAGCTGACCCTGGCAGGGACAGGGATGTGACGTGGGACAAACCCGCTCTGCCCCATCCTCTCTGCGTGGGACGCGGGGTTTTAGTGACAACAAGAAGAAATTAAACAGTAACCCGACTCTGGGCTGGTGATCAGGGCACTAAAGCGTTTCCTTTGCCTAAAGGCCATTTGGACTTAGGGGGAGAAGAGAGTATGAGGGATAAAATCTCCTTGCGTGGCTGTGCGGAGGGTGGTTTCCCAAGGCTCAGTGGCACGACCCAAAGGTCCCCCTGCTTCAGGCCGTCCTGGGGGCTGCAGGGCTGTTCCCATGGGAAATTCCCCGTCCAGTGCCTTGTTGGCTCTGGGCTGAGGCTGGAGCACCAGCAGGACCTCCCGGCTCGGCGGGGGGATGCAGGCACAGGAGAGGGTCGGGTCTGGTTCGGCTGCCGCCCGCATCCCGCTCCGGCTCTTGGGAAAGCCGTGCAAATAAGACCAAGGCCCTGGCCTTCAACCTCGCGGGGCCCTAAATTCCTTCAGTTAATCTCATGGGGGCAGCAGAGCAGGCGAAGGCTCTGAAAATAGATCTGTTTTCAGCTGCCGATGACTTGCGCTAATTAATTAAAGCTGCACAAGCTCAGGCCTGTTAAATACGCAGTACTGAATGCGCCAGGCTCTGCTCACTCTTTGCTCATGCACTAATTACCCCTCTGCGAGGCCAGCAGCTAATGCAGCTCCAATTTGTGCCGGGTTCGGCTTGCAGCCACGTGGGAGGGCGGCTGCTTGCGCTGCCTGCGCGGGCAGGGAGCGTTGCTGCGGGATGGGACGGGGCGTGCAGAGCACCCTGGAGAGGGAAGGAGCCTTGGGCAGCCCCTTCCCCAGCGCTCACAGACCAGTTTTCCCCATAACCATCCCCCCCAGCCTCCAGCTGCACCTCTGCTAAGGCAGGGGATGGGATTAAGAGTGGATGTGGGGGACCATCCGCCTCGCAGCACCTGAACCCCCCATTCCTGGGTAAGACAGACTGCCCAAAAGCATCCCTGCCTTGTGGGCAGCGCCTGCTTGGGAGCAGCGCTCCGGGTCTGGCCGGGCAGGACTGGGGATGAGCCTGGCTCCCGATGGATGCGTGGGCATCCCGCTTCCGCAGGGTGGGCGGAGAGGCGAGGCCAGGCGTGGAGGAGACGCTGGGGTTTTGCCCAAGGAGAGGAGGAAATGGTAATTAGCTGCTGGAGCGTACAGGAGGTGAGGGAGGCAGGACGGGGAGCGCTGGAGGAGGTGGGTAGCGTCTCTGCTCTGCTCTCCTGGGGCCCCTGGGCGCAGGGACAGGGGACGGATCCCAGCATCTCGCACTGGGTGAGGGGATGGTGGCTGCTTGGTGAGCGTGTGTGAGGGTGATGGGAGCCACCCCATCTGCTGGAGCACCCTGATAGGTCCCTCCTTGGCTGAGACCATCAGTGAGTGGGAACTGGGGGGATTCAAGCCTCTGCTGCTCTCCCTCTCACTCACAGTGTTTTTAGGAGGCAGGACCCTGGCAGAGGCCCCGAGAGTGGTATGTCAGCCAGGCTCCCCATGGGAGCACCCTGTCCCTGCTGCCCTTCCCGACCCTAACAGGTCCAGGTGGTGGGGAGGGCTCACCTGGGGCTGACCCTCATCCCTGGACGATGCTGAGCAACTTTAGCACAACCCACTCGGCACTAAGCCCTGACATGGGTCTGGCTCCGGGTCTGCAGGGCATGGAGTAAGGGTGGCCCTTGTCCTCTTCGTGAAGACCTCACCCCTCGTCTGGGGCCAGTGTGGAGTGGAGGAGATGAGCCAGCATCTGAGGGCACGGGTGCTGGGACTGGGCACCACGTGGCTTTGTAACCACGGGCTGGCAACACCTGGACACTTTGGGAGCTGTAACCCGACATGCGCAGGTACAGCATCTCCCCACCTCCTGCTCCAGCTGATTTCCAGTTGCCCTAGATCCAACCTGCTGATTACACGCAGCGCTCGGGGTTTTGCTTTGGGAGGCCTGCCACCCTGATGGGTGAGGAGGGAGGGCTGGCCGGGCGCTTGCGAAAGGAAAGCAAACACAGGCCTGAACCTGGCAGCTCCTGCCTGTGGGGAGGAGCCGCAGAAGCCACCCAGGACAAAAAGGCTCCACACAGGGCCCTAGAGAAACCATTACCACCTGCCCGTGTTTCCAAACAAGCTTCCACTATGGGTAAATGCAGACTAAATGGGGAACCACGTGTTACAGGAGGGAGAAGATGTGGCACGGTGCCCCGGCCAGGTGTGCGATCTGGGATGCAAGGACCCGGGGGGGGGGGCGGAGGGGGAGGTTCAGGGAGCAAGGACACCGTGGCACCGCCTGGGTGGCTGCGGGGTGATGACACCCGCATGTGCTGTGTCGGCAGAGCGGGATGATGCTTGCCTGCATTCGGCAATGCTTCTTTATAGTCGCAAGACTGCATTACCAGCCCGTTGCCTCCCTGGTCTTGCAAAGGGCTTGAACCCAGCCTCCTCTGCCAGCGGCCTTTTTTGGGGCTGTATAAACCAAACTGCCCGTGCTGAGCGACCCCCCCCAGCCTGCCCCATGTGCCCGGTGCTGACCGTCCCTGGGCCGGGGACTGCGGGTTGCACAGCGGCGTCTCTGCAGAATGTGCCGGGGGGACCCAGCGCTGGGCCCGGCTCCTCTCCCCGCAGCCCCTGCCCTACGCCTCCTCCTCCTCCTCCTCCTCCTCCTCCTCCTCGGGCCCGGCTGGCACCGGGGCCTCGCTCGGCCTACCGGCAGGGGGCGGTGCGGGGCGGTGCGGCTCGGTACGGCACGGCGGGGCCGCGCACAGCCGGGCTGCACCGCGGCCGGGCTACACCGGGGCCGCGCTGCGCCGTACCGTACCGGGCCGGGCCGCCCGCACCTGCTGCGCCGCCGGACCGAGCAGCACCGCACCGCACCGCACCAGGCAAGCGGCGGGGAGACGCGAGAGGGGGGGGACACAGGCGCCGCGCCGGGCCGGTGCCGGTCCGCAGCGCAGGGCCGGGAGTGCGGGGTCTGGGCGCCGCGTCCGCGGCGGGGGATGCGGAAAGCTGGGTCCGGGGGCTGGGTCCTGTTGCTGCAGGCGCAGGCAGGGGCTGGGGAGTCTGCAGGGCAGCCTCGGAAGTGGTGGGTTTGGGGTGCTGGGTCTCGGTCCAGGTCCCCAGGCAGGATTGGGGGTGCTGGGTCCGGGAACTGGGTCCGGGAGCTGCCGGCACAGGGAGCGGCTGGGGGCTGAGTCCGCTGGGCAGCATCAGGGTTTGCAGGGTCTGAGCGCTGAATCCACAGGCAAGGTCGGAGGTGATGGGTTTGGGGGGCTGGGTCTCCGTCCAGGTCTACAGGCAGGATCTGGGGTGCTGGATCCGGGTGCTGAGTCCACAGGCAGGATCTGGGGTGCTGGGCGCAGAGGCAGGGTCCAGAGAAGGAGGAGGAGGGGTCTGACCTGCTAGGGCCAAAGTCCGGGGGGGACTTGGAGAAAACAAGGGGGCAGAGCTTTGGGGGCAGGATGAGGTTCGGGGAAGGTCTGATGCCGGGGTGACAAGCTGGAGGAGAGGTGAGGACACGCAGGATCTGGTGTTGGTGCAGGTTGCTTTCTATGGGGACAGGTCTGTGGTGTGGGGTGAGGTGGGGTTGGGAGCTGTGCAGGAATGATGTGGGGACGTGCTGTGGGGGTGAGGGAAGACGATGGTGGGAACTGCAGCCGGACAGGGCACCAGCTTCTTGGGGGGAGGGCTACATACAGCCCCCCCCTTCCCCAGCAGATCAGGGGTCTACAGGGATGGGGACTGCTGGTGGTATTTGGGGAGGCTGAGTGTTACCTGGAGGCAGTTGGTGTTTCAGCTGGCTGGGACGAGATACTAAGGTGATGCAGGTGGTGCAGTGCAATCCCTGCCTCCCCCCTCCCTTCCCCTCCGGTTGGATGTGGCTTTTCTGAGCTCTGGCTCCTTGGGATCATTCCACTTGGGATGCATCGCTGTGGGGGCTGCAGATGCCCCTGCGGGGAGGGGACTGGCTTGTGCTGGGGGCTTGTCTGCATTGGGGTCGAGCTTCGTATCTCCTGATCCAAGGGTAGAAGGGACCTGCCATGCAGCCAGGCAGCACTGGGATTTGGGGCTCTCTCTGCCCTCCCCACCAGCACCCAGGTGGGTCAGTGGCTTGCGCCTGGCCTTTAAAACCGAGAGCGTGAAGTGGGAAGGGGAACCATGAAAGGGCTCTTCAGGTGCCAAGAAAAACAGTCTCCAAAGACAAAGAGACTGCCCAAAATGGATGAGGAGCGCAGATTCCCCCAGAGGCAGGGAAATTATTAATAACAACGATGGCATTTTTTGTGCTAGTTGGCCTGCCACTGGGGGCTCTGGCTGCTTTGACCCCCCCGAATGAACGCTGAACCCGGGGGGGAAGGCCGTGGTGATGCTGCATGTGTGTCCTGAGGGACGCATCTCTGCTTCACCTGGGTTTGGCCGGGCTCGCTGTGCCCGGAGGGACGAGGGGCAGGGAGCTGCCCCCCCAGCACGCTGCGATCCCTATCTTGACTTTGTTTTTGTGTTGCAACCGGAGGGGGGGAGGGAAAAACCAAACCCCAACAACCCTTTTGGTTCTTGCAGTGAGGGTTTTGTGTTGTAGGCTTGTTCTCCCCCCCCCGCCTTTTCCAACATCCATTTGAACCTTTCACCACTTTCCCCGCCAGGAATGCAGCGGGTTTGCTGGAGCCGGGAGGTTTATTCAGCAAATCTGGCAGGTCGTGTGCCGGGGAAAAAGCATCCAGGTGTGCTCGGCAGGGCGGGCGCGGGGGGGCTGTGCCGGCATCCCCATCGGGAGGGCAGCGGTGGGTGCGGTGGAGATGCGGTGCCAGCCTCGCCTGGCCGCGTGTGGGGAATTTCCCTCCCTGTGCTTGCCCGCCGGCTCTGCTTGGCATCGTGATGGGACTTGTTGGGAAGCGGCTCATGTGATGGGTGGTGTGATGGGGGGGTGCCGGTCCTGGGGGACCCGTTGCCTCTTGCAGAGGGGGGGATGATGCCATGAGAGGCTTTATTTTCATGTAAAGCCCCCCCCCGGCAGTGGCTGGCTGCTGCTGTCGGTGCTGGGTGGACACCTGGTCTGTTCAAAGGTGAGAGCTCCCTGCCCCGCTGGCACTGCGGGAGGAAACGCTGCCGCCACCGTCCCTCCCCGTCTGTCTGTGACACCACTCCTGGTGACTTACAAGAACGAGGGCTTTGCTGTAGCAAGGTCACTGCCAAACCCACCCCTCCTTCCTCCCGGGGCCCTAGCTCCGGCACCCAGAGCCGAAGGAAGCTGAAGGTCTCCGGCACTGTGTTACCGACTGGTGTGGGGACGCAGCTTGGAGATTCAGGGTGTGCTCCGGGTTGTGATTTTCTTGTTGCTCAAAGGCTCCCCCCAGGCAGAACCCCACCTCCCTGTACCTGACAGAGGGCTCTCGTTTGCCTGTTGCAAAGCCCAGCCTGTGCAAATAAGGTGGGGAGCTGATTTGGGGGCGGCAAAGCTGGCGGTATGCAAACAACTGGGGGAAAGGCCAGGTGCTACTGCCTCATGCGGTGCAGTTTTGAATGCAAAGTTGAATGTCAAATGGAGTTTGACCCCAAATTTGAAGCTTTGTTAGAGGGAAAGCGAAGAGAACAAGACAAGGTTGTTAAAGCTGGAAGCCATAAAACTGCTCACGTCATCTGGTTTTGCTGGACTTTTGAAAATAAAACAGTTTATCTTTGGAATAAATAAAAGGGAGAGGGACAGGCTTGCTCCAGAAAGCCCTGTGTGCGTGCCAGGCGAGCTGGGTTGTGCTCCAGCTCTTGCCCCCGCTTCCGAGGGGACCCCAGGTCCTGCAGGATTTCTGAGCCTCAGTTTCCCCTTGGGGCTTCCCCGCGCCACGCTGATGGTGGGAACCCCGGGCATTGCCAAGAAATGTCTTTGAAACTCAAACTTGCCTTTGGAAAAAGACTGGAAGACAAACCGGCTCTAAACAAACACCCGAGTTAATTCCTTGTCTTGCATTGTACGAGCCCAGTGAAATGAAACACGCTGCAGCCACGGGGACGAGCAAATGGATCCAAATGCGTCAAAAAGCTCCGAAATCTGCTGGCTCTGAAATGTCCCTTTACATTTAGGGTTGGGATTTTTTCTCATTTTCCTTCTAATTGTCCCTGGGCATTTAATTCTACAGTTATTTTCCTGCTTCTGCCGTGGAGACGATGTGCTTCAGCCACAAAGCCTTTGAAGGCTGAATTGCAGATTGCATCCAGCGCTGAGCCACTTGGATGTGAACGCCCCCTCGCTGGGAAACTTCACTGGGATGTGGAGGGCTGTTGGTCCATCTGTCCGTCTGTCCATCTGTCCTTCTGGGACACTGAGGGGCTGCTTGCAAGCGGCGAAGCCTGGTGTGCCGCAAACGAGGCGGGAAAGGAGGGAAGAAAATGTTGAGGTTTGGGGGTGACTGTTGCTAGCACCAAGCGTGCCACTTCCCCACCATGGAGGAGGTGGGAGCCCCGCGGATCTGCACCCCGCATCCCAGGGGTTGGTGGCCCCACTCTGCCTCCCCCGTGTCCCGGACGTGGGGTTGGACTGGCAGCGGGTGAAGTCAGAGTCAGGCCATCGCGTCTCAGCATCCTCCGGTTTCACTTCCTGGTTCCTGCACGGCTCCCAGCTGGGCTCTCAGGTGCTCCCGGGCAGTGGGGTCAACCCAGGGCTACTGCCGTGGGGTTTCCACAGTGGAGATGTGCTGGATGGGAGGGAAAAGCCGTGGGACTGTGTCCTCACTGCTGGCTTGCAAGAGCCAAACGGCCTCTGGCACGCAGGGAATCACTCCTGTGAGAGGAGGTTTGCTGCTCTGCCTGGAGGTGCCTGGTCTGGGCTGTCCGGGGCATCCCTTAGTGTTCTTGGTCCTTTTTGGTCCCCTCGCTGAGCTGCAAGGGTTTGGCCTTCAGGCTCCTCTCCTTTCGCCCTTCCCTCCCAGGCTGGCTCTGAGCAAGGCTTTTGGGGCGATGGAGTCAGGTGAGGAACTGTTTCAACTAAGAGACATCGTTGGTGGGTTTTCCATATGGATGGGGAGTGGAGGAGTGCTCTGTCCTGCCGTCCTGGGCACCGTGCTCTTGCCGTCTGCTTGCAGCATGCCGGGAGCTGCTGGAGTGGAGCCATCCCTGTGCCTGGCAGGCGGCTGCAGGCAGGTGATGCCTGCCCATGGCACAGGACGGAGCAGCTTTCCTTATTTTCTCAGTTTGTTTTTTTTTTCGGGTGGGTTTGGATGGGAACGGCAGGAGAGCTCTCACGGGGACTTGGCAGTGAGCTCCGTCGCTGCCTGGCAGCCCCTTTGAACCTCCCGCTCCACATCCCACCCGACCTGATGGAGGAGAGGAACGAGTTCGTGTAAGATCAGTGAAAATGGGGAGCTGGGGAGAAGCTAAAATGCCCTGATCCTTACAGCCATGCAGGGGGACACCGTGGCTGGTCCCTGCCCCTCGCTGGGCAGGCAGCATCCCCCAGAGGGATGCTGCAGGATGATGGAGATAAAGGCACAGCGCTGGGGCCAGCAGGGCAAATTTGTGGGAAACTGGGCTGTTGGTAGTTTTTTTGCTGATGGATCAGCTCGTCTTTTTAGGGTTGTTTAGACATCTGGCTCCCGTCAACACTGATGCCCCTTAACTGGGCCCTCGTCCCCGACCGTCCCCGCCAGCCATCACTTTGCTCCTTCACATGCCTCCTCCGCACCATGACGTTGATGAGATCAGAGCTGGGTGCTCTCCTCTGCCGGATGCACCAGGCTCTACCGGCGGCGGATGGGGACCCTGCCGTGCCGGGAAAATTCAGAGCCTATTCTCATAGCCCACCGGTGCCCACCCCCTGCCCCCCTGGCTCCACGGTGGCTGTGCCATCCCTGCGTGGGGACTTTGCGGCAGGAGTGGGGCGGGATGCTCCCTGAGAGGAGCTGATGTCACTCTCCCTGCCTTCCTCTGTGCCCGAATCCCAAATTTGGGTAAAAGAGGGATATATTTGCTTCCCGAATTGTCGAAGCTCTCGTGCGTGTCCGCTGAAGCGCCTCAGGGTCAAGCATGGTTTTGTTTAAAGAAAGCAACTAAAATAAACTCAGTGAGGGGCTCCCGGGAGGTCACTATGCTCCTTCCCTCCCCGTCCCCAGCCCCCAAACCCAGCGCAGGTCCCCTCTTCCCGCGGGTCTTTCAGCGAGTTAGCATTTTTTTCTTGCTGTTGTTGACAAAAAAGATCCCGGCTGGTTGAGAAATATCTGCGCGGCAGCGCCAGCCCAGTCCCACGGGTCAAATCCTGCCCCTGCAAATCTCTGCCGGGAAGGACGGCTCATCCTGGGCTGGCCTTGGGGGCTGCTGCTGGGGGGGACCCCATCGCCTGGCAGGGCACCCTGGGCAGGAGGCCATGAGCAAGCCCCTGTGATGGACGGATGGACGCCGCGGGCTCGAGGTGGACCTGATGTTTTATCATCTGCTGGTTAGGCTCTGCAGCGGAGGAGGCAGGGAAGTGCTGGAAGTTCGTCAAGGGCTGAATTAAAGTTGCCTGGCAACCTCCATCCCGGCTCCTCTTCCCGCATCTCGCAGGATTTCCCACCCAAGGTCTGCGGGCTCCGGGGAAGGGGGGCCTGAAATGAACGCGCCGCGCTCGCCGCCAGGCAGGGGCCAGGCTCACCTCCCCCCGCCGGATGGATCTTTTCCCTGTAAATTCCCTGGCTCGTTCCCACGCCTGGGAGCCGGGAGCTCTCCCTGCCTCGTCCCCCGAGGCGGGTGCCTTTCTCTCCCCCACGCCGGGAACGGGTCGGGCTGTATCGGCTGAACCCAGGGGCAACTTGCACGGGTCCCCGGGGGGGGTAACACAGCACTGGGCTGGTGGGAACGCGACTGGGGGAGCCGAGGCGGGCGGAGGGGTTCACATGCCAGGCTTGGCCCCTGTGGGTGAAGCTGAATCGGCCACGCGGGGTTTGGAGTGCCTGGGCTGGGTTGCTGTAAAAAAGCAAGATGTAAATGGTGGCTCCTGGTGCAGTCCCTGATGGGAGTTTTCTTAGGGCTGTTTTGCAACGCTGTCAGCTGGAGGAGACCTGCTGGAAATCCTGGACCCCACTGGGAAGCTTGTAGGAGTGCTTGATGCCAAGGAGGGCAGCCTAAGAGGAGGGGAGAAAGGTCCAGCAGCCATTCCGGGACCCGGCTTGGGCTTTACTAGAGCTCAATGGAGCAACCACAAGCTGTCCACGGAACGGCGGGTTGGGGAAGCATCCGATGCCGCTCCACAAATCTCTGTCCCGCCATCCAGGATGAATGCTGGGGCTGAGCCAGAGAAGGGTGGGCTGCTCCCACCCGGCGTTTCCATTCTCTCTCCTGGGTTCCCTTTAAATTAAAAAGCCGGCATCTCCTTTGGCTGTGCCACTGAGGAAACAGCCACGGGGGTGGCCCATAACATCCCAGCTGAGGTCCCTCCATCTTTGCCAGCCCCACTGACAGCGCAGCTTCCCTGCTCCGCCGCTTGTGGCTGGCTCTTGCTTCCACGTTTTGCTGCCTCGTGGCTTTGAGGACCGCGGGGCAGCAGGACGGGGCCAGCATGGCCAGCAAAAGCTCCCCGTGCAGCAGCCGACGAGGGGTGCGGCAGCTTTGGCTGCCTTCTTTGGCCGGATCCAGGTTGGCGAGACCTGCCGCCGGGAAATTCACTCATCAAAAGCTTTTTGCATCTCCAGAGACGCTGGTCGTGGGGATTTTAAGGAGGTGCCGACTGGGCCGGCTCGTTTGGGTGTGCTGTGCTGGCTGGATGCTGGTGGGAGGCTGGGGCCGGCACAGTCATGCTCACACAGCTTCCTTCGTGACCCAGTAAACCCAGTCAGACCTGACCGGGGCTCTCTTGCTCGCTGCGCTGCGCGCTCGCGCACGCCTCCGACGCCCTGCTGCTTTCCTGGCGTTCCCCGGGGACCAGTGAACACGTCCCGCCGGCACGGCTCGGTGCCTGGGTCGGGCTGACCGGGCTCCGTGCCGGGAGCCGCAGCTGCATCCCACAGGAGCACCAATAGCCGGCGGTAGGAGGGTGGGCTTTGGCCCCCGTGGATGTGGCATGTTGCAATTAGAGCGGCTGGTTCCCGGCTTTGCCCCACTGTCGCACTGTCGGGGTGGCCGTCAGCCCTGTGTCAGCCCAGCTGCCTCCACCACCCTTTTCCTTTGGCCGGCCAGGGTGGGAGCTGGGGCTGGATTTCAGGTCCTATGTTTGCCCCCCCTGCGCTGGGAAGTAGTTGAGGCGCAGAGGGGCTCCGGAGCTCACTCCTGGGGATGGGCTGGGCTTTTCTGGGCAGTTTTTCTCTTAAACCCCAGCTTTCACCGGAGCTGCTGCTGCTTTCCACCCTCTTCCTCTCCCCCTTTTGTCTCCGTCACATGGAGAAAGCTCTCTGCGGCGTCTCCCCTCCTGGCTTTTCCGTGTTGCCCATGGAAGTGCTGGGCTTGAGCAATCCAGTTGCCCCAGCCTGACTGGTGGGTCCCGTGGACCAAGACCTCCTCTGCCTCCCACGCTGGCCCTCGCCTCTGCCCAGGGCTTTGAACTTGCACCCTGCCAGGGGGGAAATGGTGGGTTTGAGGGTGTTTGGCGTGGCTGCAGCCCGAGTTGACGATCTGAGTGGGGCCAAGGATGGTTTCAGTTCCTTCTTGCTCTTTCTTCCCCACTCTAGGTATGAAAAATAAATAATAATAATAATAAAAAAACAATAGAGAAGCTCGGAGCAGCCCTTCCCTTTGAGTAAAACATTAACTGGCTCCTACAGCTAACTGATTAAATGTCCTTTAGGACAAAGTTACATCTGATCTTGGGCAAAGGAGCCTTTGGAAATGGGTGTAGCCGCTTCCTTGGAATAAGCAGAGGAGCCCAGTCCCGGCAGCAGGGGAGGCTCTTCCCCCCCTGTCCATGCCTGGCTAGGAACCCTGCACAGCCCCACAGCTTTATTATTTTTATTTCTGCGTGTCCCCCCGTGCTGGCTCCGTGCTCACGTTGGTTAAATGTTAGCCGGGGCTGTCTCACAGCGCAGTGCTTGCCCTGTGATAGCCACCATCCCAGCCTCCCTGCCCGGCTGCACTCCCGGCTCCAATCCCCGTCGCGCCCAGAGCCAGGCAGCAGGCAAAGTTCAGGGCTTGTTTGTTTGGGGGAGATAAGGCGAGGATGCCTGGCAGCGCGCAGGCAGCTTGCAGGGCTGTTACTCATTTATGAGAGATCGTTGTTTGCCTTGTCATAAGAAGTTTTCTCCTCCCCTCTGCTTTCCCAGCCCAGGTGTATATGGCAGCTCTTGTGGCTTGTACGTGATTCCGGGCTTGTGTCCCCATGTGGAGGCCTGGAGAAGGGTCCCTGCAGCTGCTGGGGCGGCCTCGATCCCGCTGGCGGGATGGAGAAATGTCAGTGTGGGGCTGGCTGGAGCACTTTTGTGTGCTTTGGTGCTCCAGATGTGACCGCGCCACTTTGCCCAAAGATCCTGGTGGCTTTGGCTCATGCTAGACATGGTGCCACCAAAGCAACTTTTTTCTCGTTGACCTCCATCCCCGCTCGCCCACCTTCCATCGTCCTGCCAGGCCCATCACTTGTGGGCAGACCCTTGGTCCAGACAGGGCTTGCCCTGGTAACAGGAGTTCCTTGGAGGGAGGGTGCTCCAGGTCACCATCCTCTGCTCCCCAGGGAGCTCACCCCACAGGCAGCACCCTGCCTGCGCCTGGGGTTGGGTGCTCTGTGCCTGGGGAGCAGCGAGGCAGGGGGGAGAAGGGGGGCACATCTCCACTCTGCCCCGTTGCAGGGATGCTCCGGGGCAGCGGCCAGTGCAGGCACTAAGTCTTGGTCTGACCCGCCCTGCCACCCCCCCAGAGGAAACAGCGGTTTAATGTTGGCTCCAGGACTACGGCTGGATCCCACATCCAGCCCCTCACTTCTCCTTTTCAGCCCCAAAGCCCTTTTCACTTTCGTTTCACTTTGGTTTTACCTCCCCTCTGCCTGGGACCCGGCGAGGTATTTGCTTCAGGGAAACCGTCTGCAGCGAGCATGTTTGAACAGCTTCTCTACAGGGTCAGGTATTTGTTTTTTATATATATATAAAAAAAAACCCGTAAGCAAACATATAGGTGCTGGTTGCTTATGGGAGCTTTTCTGCTTGGAGATACCCTGTTGTCTCCTTCCTCCTCGGTGCCCTCAAAATAAACCGGTGGCTTTGCTTGAAGCAGCCGGGAGAGGCGGGGGGTTATTTGGGAGGAATCGGATGCATGAAAGCGAGAGCCGAGGTAGACGCTGAGCTTCAAGACAGCTTGGGATGAGAGAGAAACTGAAATCTTGTGGAAAAACACTGGGGGGGAAGACTGTTCTCGCTTGAAAAGACTCGATGAAGAAGGCTAGCAGCTCCTATATGGGTTTTCCTTTGCCCTGCGTCGCTGCGTGTCTGCAGCATCCTTCCCCGCGCTGCTGTCCTCGGGACTCTTGTCATTTCAGGAGGGGCAAAGCTTTGGGGACAAGTACCTTGCGTGGCAGGAGATGGCCAGCTGTGCTTTCGGGGAGGAGCGGAGCCCTTGTGCTCCCTGGGAGCCCACCCACTGCCCATTGCGCCACCGCTGCTCCAGGGAGCAGGACTTGGGGTACCCCAATGTGCCAAGAGAGCCACAAAGGGGCTTGGCACCAAGGCTCGCTCTCTGCTTTTGGGGATAAATGTGTCTGGTTCGTGTGTGTGAAAATGCAGTGGGGGATCAGCTGGCTCCGCCAAAACATATCTTTCAGTCAGGGGGAGATGTGGGAGAAGATAGCCAGGAGTGACGGAAGGAGGAGCCCGGAGCAGGCCTGGAGGAAAATGAGCCCCCGAGGAACTGAACCAAGTGCTCAGCAAGCAGCTGCCGCCACTGCGACGGAGCGGACGCTGAGCCGTGGGGATGCTGTGGAGGGTCGCTCCACTCAGCCTCCCCTCCCTGCCCTGTGCTGGCTGCCGGCTCGATGCCATGCGTCGTGCCTCAGTTTCCCCTTTGGCAAATGAGGATTAGCTTTCCCTGAAGCCGTCCCCAGGCTGAGGCCGTGCCCAGTCAAGCGTCCATGCATGTCCCCGGCTGGCTCCTTCCCAAGCCCGCTTGCTTGTTGAGGTGCCAGGGGCAGTGGTAGTGTCTGACCCAGTGCTCTGTGTTCCAGGAGGGTCTGGCTGCTGGCCCCATCCCGTAGAGCTGGGGAGCTCGTCCCGAGGATCGGCTGTGCCTGCCCGGCAGCAGCAGGCTGGGTGACTGCCCTTGCCGGGGGAGCGGGAAGATGAGCGGAGGCACGACCCATCTCCTGACGGCTCTCTTCATGGTGGCAGCAGCGATGGGCTACCCGTCACGGCGGTCTGCCACTGACCTGGATGCCACCCCCAGGACAACAGTCACCTTTGATGGTAAGGGGGTGAGGGTCTTGGTGGTGGCGGTGAGGTTTGGGATCTTGCTGGCACTGCGTTTGGTGCATCGTGATTGTGTCCAGCCTTCACCAGCCCCCCTGGAGCAGGGGGCTCAGCATGGGGGGGGTGGCTACAGGGGGTCCTCTAGTCCGCTGGGGTCCAGAAATCAGAGCCTGCGTGGCTGTCTGGCATTGAGTGCATGAAGTCAGTGTGCCCCGAGGGATGGAGCAGGGCAAAGGCATCTCCCCAAAAGCCGGGGGCAGACAAGGGCATGCAGAGAGCCAGCCATGGCCAGTCCCTGGCCCTGCCCAGCAGCCCTTGGAGAGTGTCCTGAGACAGGCATCACACCTGGGCTGGGCACTCATGGCCCAAATAGTCAGCAGGGAGCTTTCTTCCATGATTTTCTCTAATTGCCACTGGGCTTTTGGCCTCCAGCCTCTGTGGTGTCAGCAAGCCCTGCAGTGTCATCGTGCCTTGAGCATGCACACGACTTTGTTGACCTTGTTAGTGAAGCCTGGCTCATCAGTGGATGGCAGGAGAAGGTTTCATTTGCAACTGGGGTGCCCTTTTCTCTCCGGGCAATGCCTCCTTTCGGGGGGTCATTCCCTTCCCAGCTGCCCCCAGGGTCCCAAGCCCCACAGGACTTTCTCCTCCTGTGGCGGGAGGGTCTGAGCCTGTATTGGGGTCCCTCTGGACAAGGCTGAGTCCCACCTCACACTTCTCAGCACCCCAAATTGGATGGTTTCTCTTGTCTCGGTGGGCAGGAGGTGCCCAGCCTCGCTGCAGAAGCCCTCCCTTTGCACGGCAGTTTTGGTTCAGGTTTTTTGCGTTCTTCCTTTTGGGCTGACTGGGTTCAGTTTGGAGCTGGGGTCACTGCTGGTGTGTTTTCGCTTCCTCCACCAGTTCCCCAAACAGTGTGGCAGGTCCATGCTGGGCATGGATATTGCAGCTCCCACTGCTGAGCTGCCATTTTAATTAGCAGGAAGAAATTTCCCCTGTGAGCCTGAGCCCTTTAGTGCCTTTCGCCTCCTACCAAACCTCCCCTCTTCCTTTCCTCCTGCCGTAACCTCTGGGACCTGACACCATCTGCCTGATAACTTTGGTGGGTGCCTTTGCACCTGCTCCTGGCTCCATCCCCTGTATTTTCCTGATGGCTCGCACTGTGCCTGCCCCGGGCCCCCCCCTCAGACCCCCGTTCCCTTTGCAGAGCTGTCGGGTGTCCGGCGCTTCAGCACCCGGACCCTCAACTACAGTACCCTGCTGCTGGAGGACGACCGGGGCATCCTCTACGTGGGTGCCAGGGGAGCCATCTTCGCCCTCAACTCCAGTGACGTGACTGACGGCTCCCACCGCACGGTGAGCCCAGCCTCTGCTCGCCGCCGGCTGGTTGTCCTCTCCTGTCCCACACTGCCCGGTCCCTGCCCAAATCGTGGCCACCCTATCCCTGGTCATACTCCTGCTTACCATCTCAGGTCTTGCCTGGAGGTGCTGTCCCCAGGTCCCTTGTGGATGCCTGGTCTTTCTCCCCAGACAGGCAGCATGGGGAACATGGTGGGAGATGTCCCCAGGCCCAGAACTTCAGGGACACCCCAGCAGGATGAGGGGCAGGGGGGGAAGCACACCCCTTCGCTCCCCATGGGAAGGACACCCCAAAATCCTCCAGCCTCCTGCAGGTGCTCTGGGGTTTCTGCCCACAGGACAGGCTGTGGGACCGCTCTCGCCCTGGGCTGCGAGGATGCAGGCAGGGTGCCATCTTCTGCTCTGAGCAGCTGCCCCCTCTCTAAATAAAAGAGAGGATTTTAGCATCTCTGATGGTTCTGGCAGAGGCCCGCAGTGACGAGGGGACCACACAGTGACAGTCCCTTTTCCCCTTGCAGATCCACTGGGAAGCCTCCCCGGAGAAGCAGATGGACTGCCTGCAGAAGGGGAAAAACAACAAGGTAGAGCCGGTGGGTGGGTGCCGGGTGCCAGGGGGGGCCACCACTGCTTTCCCCGTGTGGTGATGCCTGTCCTCCCCCTCCACAGACGGAGTGCTTCAACCACGTGAGGTTTCTGCAGAGGCTGAACAGCACCCACCTCTACGCCTGTGGGACCTATGCCTTCCACCCACTCTGCGCCGCCATCGTGAGTACCGCCCAGCCCCACAGCTGTCACCTGTCCCCTGCCACCATGTCACCCCGGGGTGGCACAGCCCCCATCCTCTCCCTGCAGCCCCACTCCGTTTCTAGCCCCCTCCCGAGCTCATGGCGGAGGCGAGTGACCCCCACGCTGGGGCGGGCTGGTTTAGGGATGCAGCCACTGTGACGCAGGTGCCCAAAGTCCCCAGTCCTGCACTGGGGTTGGACTTTGACCCCATAGCGAGATGGCCAGGGGAAAAAACAGTACCATGGCGGGGGGACGTGGGCTGAGTGAGGCCAGCAGGGTAGGGCATGCCAGCACTGGAGCTGGTCCCCAGCCCCTGCTGTTGCAAACCTCTTCCCAAAGCAAGGGCTGCAGACTGGCTGGTGGCAGGTGACAAGTGTCTCTGGGGAGGGTGATGGTGGCAGGGCTGACTCAGTGGCCCCTCCCCAGGGATTTCCCAGGCCAGGCTGGGGGTCCCCGCGCGGCCGTGACTCACAGCAGAGCGGATGAGGGCAGCCACGTCCTCCGTCAGTGGGACTTTCACCTCCATGCGGTGGCTCCTCAGTGACTTGGCTGCCCTTTGCCCACCTCTCTCCCTGAGCTGGGGGGCAAAGGGGCCTGGGTCTGTGTTCCCAGCATGGCTGGGGAGCCCCAGAGGGCCCGTGCCCATTCCCACGGCCGTGCCGCCGGTCTGGTTTGGCCATAGCACGCCCTAGGAGTCAGGCAGAGGAGCTGCTGAGCTGGATGGCCCCGTCATTATTTGATGTGCTTTGAACTGCAAACCCCAAAGAAAATAACTCCTGCCGTGACAGGGATGTCACCCGGGGGGACCCAGCCCAGCTGGGCAGCGTCTGATGACCAGGCACAACCCAGGAACATCGGCTGCAATGGCTGGCTCCTGCCCAGTGCCCATGCCATGCCACAGTGGGGTTCTGGGGCTCCCCTTCTACCCTGAGCCCACTCCCCACTCTTGGCTGGGGGCTCTGGCTGTCCCTGTGGTTTCTGACCGCCTGGAGTGTGCTGGGGGTGGTTGTATTGCCCAGACAGGGGCACAGCCATGGCCAATGCTTTGTCCCCAATAGCAGCCTCTGCAGAGAGCCTGGGGCTGACAGGTGAGGTGGGTCTGTCCCCTCCTGTCTAACCTGGTTCCCTGTCCCCCTCAAGGATGCCGACAGGTTCACATTGCCGTCCCACTTCGAGGAAGGCAAGGAGAAGTGCCCATATGACCCTGCTCGTGGCTACACTGGCCTCATCGTGGGTAAGTGGCACCTTTCCCAGGGCTGGCAGGGACGTATGGGATGCCACTGACCCTGGCCCTATCCCAACACCCCTGTGGGGGGTCCCCAGACAAGCAGACTCTGCATGCAGGGGCCTTAGCAAGCCAGGACTTGGTCCTCCTCCTCGTCCTCCTTCTCTGTCTGGGGCACGGGGATGGTGGTGGCTTTTGGGGCTGTCCCTGCTGTCCCTGGGGTGCATGGCTGATAGGTACCTGCCCTGCCCAGATGGCGGCTTGTACACGGCCACGCGCTACGAGTTTCGGAGCCTTCCTGACATCCGGAGGAACCTGCACCAGCGGCCACTGAAGACAGAGGAGTCCCCACTGCACTGGCTGAATGGTGAGCCTTCCCCGTCCCCCAGGACTGGTGTCACGGGCTGTGGGATGCTGGGCATCACCACCACTCCCACGGTGGTTGCCAATCTCTGCCTCTCACCCTGCATCCCCCAGATGCTGAGTTTGTGGCCTCTGTGCTGGTCCGGGAGAGCAAGGACAGCCCTGTGGGCGACGATGACAAAATCTACTACTTCTTCACGGAGCGGGCGGGTGAGGAGACCACGTCCTTCTTCGAAAAGAGCCAGGTGGCCCGCGTGGCCCGGGTGGCACGTGTCTGCAAGGTAGGCATGTCCCCGGCCATGGGAAGCTAAGCGCTGCTCCGCCTGGTGCAGGGGCTGCGTGCCTGCACCGTGGGGAAAACTGAGGCACAGGCAGAGGAGGGGGACACATCCCCACCAGCCTGTGCAGAAATGCTCTCTACACTCTCCCAGAGCGACGTGGGAGGGAAGAAGATCCTGCAGCGCAAGTGGACGTCCTTCATGAAGGCGCGCCTGGTCTGCTACATCCCCTACTATGAGGTGCTGCGCAGCGTCTGCAGCCTGGATGGGGGCGGCTGGGCCAGCACCGTCTTCTACGCTGCCTTCACCCTCTCGGCACAGTGGTGAGCGGGGCAGTGGCCGAAATGGCTGGGGCTAAGAGTCTGTGGCACTGGGGGGACTGGAGATGCTCAAGTGGGCACGCAGGCAGGCTGTGGGAGTGCACCGGTGGGGAGCACACGTGTGTCTGCTCGGGCTCAGGTGGGGCTCTGCCCCCGCAGGAGGACCATGGAGGCCTCGGCTGTGTGCCGCTACAGCATCTCGGCGGTGCAGCGTGCCTTTGAGGGGCCCTACATGGAGTACCAGGACTCAGCTCGCAAGTGGTCCCGCTATGACGGTGCGGTGCCCGAGCCCCGGCCTGGCTCTGTGAGTGCCCAGGGGTGAGAGGCAGAGGGGGGAGTGGGGTGGCCACATCCCTCCCTGACCCCCATCTCCCCCGGGCAGTGCATCACGGACCGCTCCCGCAGGAAGGGCTACAACACCTCGCAGGACCTGCCCAACAGTGTCCTGGACTTCGTCAAGCTGCACCCGCTCATGTTTGAGGAGGTGAAGCCGGCTGGCGGGGAGCCGCTGCTGGTGAAGAAGAACGTGGCGTACAGCCGGCTGGCCGTGGACAGGGTGCAGGCCCTCGATGGCCGCTCCTACGATGTGCTTTTCATGGGGACAGGTGAGTGTGGGATGAGTTTGCCAGGTCTCTGCTGAGCAAGGGGGACATCCCACACTCCCTTCTGACACCCCACTGTGCTCTCCAGGGGATGGCTGGATCCACAAGGCCGTGGTGGTGGGCTCCGGCATCCATATTGTGGAGGAGGTGCAGGTGTTCAGGGACCCACAGCCCGTGGAGAGCCTGGTGATCTCCCACACCCAGGTGAGGGGTGGAAGAAGTCGGGGGGGGCACCACACATGGGGCACATTTGTGCTGCAAAGCTGTTGTTGGGCTGTTTGGGGGACAGGGAGTACATGATTCCTGGGTCACCCCAGCTCGGGATACACACCAGAGCCTGGTGGGGCAGCCTGGGGGTCAGGGACCGGCCTGGCTCCCACCTCCTTGCCAGGTGCCAGCTGCAGCCATTGGCACTGACTGCAGCTGGGGGCCCTTCCCCATGCATGCCCACCAAGGGAGAGCTGTGCTGTGGGGATGGGGGGCGAATCTCTGGGCACAATGGGACTGAGCCGCCCCATACCAGGGCAGTGCTGAACCAGCCCTTTTTCCCCCCAGAGGAGCCTGTACATAGGGGCAGCCAGTGGGATCCTGCAGGTGCCCCTGGCCTCCTGTGCCAGATACACCTCCTGCTATGACTGCATCCTTGCCCGGGACCCCTACTGCGCCTGGGACGGGAGGGCCTGCCGGGCCACCGCCACCGCAGACAGGTAGGGACGGGCTGCCCATCCCTGGTGGGGTCTCCACGAGCCTTCCACCTGCCCCATGCTATGCTGTTGCACATCACCCCATGGAACAGTCACCCTAGTGCCTCCCCCAAGGGTCTGGCATGTGGCAGCGGGTCTCCCGGTGGCCTTGACCCCATAAGAGTGGGCTCAGCTGGGGCTGTATGGCTGAAGCCCCCCATGTCTTGCAGCACAGGGCTGGTACAGGACATTCAGAATGGCAACGAGGGATGCTGGAGCAGCTTTGGGCGTGGTGAGTCTGGGCAGCCCCTTCGGACCACAGGGGGTGCCAGCATCTGGCATCCCTTAGGGTGTCTGGGATGGGTGCGAGGCAGTGTGTGTCCCTGCAGGCTCCCTGCCGCGGAAGAACCGGACGGTGCTGCAGGGAGACGATGTGCTGCTGCCCTGCGACCAGCGCTCCAACCTGGCACGAGCTGTCTGGCTACTCAACGGCAGCGAGGCACCGGCCACGGGTCAGGACCGGCTGCGTGTTGGGGTGGACGGGCTGCTGGTGACGGACACACTGCCACAGCACAGTGGCGAGTACCGCTGCTACGGGGAGGAGCGGGGCCTCCGGACACTGCTGGCTGCCTACAGCCTCACTGTGCTGCCCGAGCTGCCCCGCAGCCCCACAGCCGCCCCACGGCCCCACGCCGCCAGCCAGGCAGCCGGTGACATGAAGGTGGCTTACATCTCCGCCATCATTGCCTTGGTGGTACTGTGCTCCATGCTCAGCGCTGGCCTCCTCTACATGTCCTGCCTGGAGAAGCGCAAGGGCAAGTACGTCCTGGGGGAGCCACGGCCATCCAGCGTGGAGCTGCAGACCGTCTCGGCCAACTGCCTGCGCAAGGGCCACCGGGAGGAGGAGGAGGAGGAGGAGGAAGAGCTCACCTACCCTGACGGCTGCCTGCGGATCATCCCCGGTGAGGCGCCCACAGCTGCCACCTCCCCAGTCAAGGAGCTGCCAGCTGCCATGCCCCCGCTGCCGCCACCACCGCCGCTGCCGGCCGAGCTCACCAACGGCATGGGAGCTCTGCCCAGCGTCCTCCGCAAGATGAACGGCAACAGCTACATGCTGCTGCAGCAGCAGGAGGAGCCGCTGGCCTCGCCGCTTTATAACACATCCTTCACCGAGGAGCTCAGCAAGATCCTGGAGAAGCGGAAACACACGCAGCTGGTGGAGAAGCTGGACGAGAGCTCCGTGTAGGGGCCGGGAGGGGGGTCCTGCCAGCAGGATCCTCCTCCCCTCCAGCCCCTTCTCCCACCCCCTGCCAGCAGTATTACAAGACTCAGGCGAAACTACCTCCTGGACAGCAGAGCCGGGCCGGGCCCGGGCTCCGCCGTTCCTTCGGCTTTTCACTCACTTTTGAGACTCGCTGTACAGAAAAAAAGAAAAGAATCTATTTAAATTTGGGAGCTCTATTTATGTATAAAAACCCACCAACGGCGGCCACAAGCTGGAGGCAGGAGCTGGTGCCTGGATAAAGGTGGACACCGGGGGGAGGGAAAGTTTCTGTCTGTCTGTCTGTCCAGGCATAAGAAATGCTGTTGTGGACGCATGGACTTGGCCTGCCCCGCCGGGCATCCCTCAGCACACAGGAGCCGGATGGCTGCTGAGAGGTGCGTGAGGAGCAGGGAGGGGGGCTGGGCGCTGCCTCGAGGTGCCTGTGCCTCTCGCAGGGTGCGGGGTCCCTTCCCAGCACGGGGTAAGAGAGGGGCTGTGGACCCATCTCATGTGGTGGGGCCTTGGTGGCTGCTAGTCCCTGCCCACTCCCCCATGTCTGCTCCCCGCAGGGTTTCCTCTCTGGGAGAGAATGGTTCGGCGAGGGATGGAGGTGAGGTAAGGAGCCCGGTGTCCCTGAATGCCCCGGAGCAGCTGATGGAGCGGTGCGTGCCCACTGTGAGGAAGTCCCAGGTGAAATGCAGGGCTGGGTGCCCTGGGGAGGTGGCACCCCTGGGGTCCCCAGCCCTGACAAGGCTCTTCCCATTCCCCCCAGGGCGCTGCAGGGGAAGAGAGGGATGCAGAAGTGGACAGCAAGATGCACCGTCAGCCACTGCCATGCCCTGCAGTGTGGCAAGGAACCAACGCGGCATTGACGTCTCCCTGGCATCTGCAGTGCCCCCCACGGCCTCGGACACCACATGTTTCTGCTCTCTTGCACATGGCGCTGCTGGAGAACTGGAGTTCAGGCACAGCCCTGTCCCATGTGGAACAATGTGTGGGAGGGGAAATGTCCTCACACAGCAAGGAAGAGGAGCCCTGGACCAGGGCCTGCCTCCCTCTGGGGCCTCCAGCTCTTCATGGCACTTTCCAGGGGCAGCTACTGTCCCTAAATTCCCCCAACTACCTCTGCTCCTGCCATCTGCTGGGGGAACCCAAGGGACTGGGGTGACAAAAGCATCTCACACCCCAGGGATAGGACACTGGAGAAGCTGGCAAGGGACAGACTTGCTAGGGTATGTGTCCTCCCGTGTTCCTCGTCAGCACCTCCAGAATCAGGACGTTGCCTGGAGCTCAGCCCTGCAAGGGTGGCAGGAGGGGGGTGGCAACCCCTGGGGTCCCTAACAGGCTGGAGCCAGGCCCTCCTAACCCAGAAGAGTGAGGCTTGGTGAGAAAAGGCAAGAGCTGGATACCCAGGTTCTCCCATCCTGCCCCCACCCTTGTTTTTGCTGCAAGGGGGTGGGGGGCAAGCTACCCCCAAGCATCCCACCTGCCCCAAGGAGGGCCATCACCCTGCGTGCCTGACACCCCTCGTGCACAGGCCCATGTGCCCCCTGGCAATAAACACGGCTCTGTCTGGATGTGGTGTGTCAGTGTCTGTCTGTGGGCAGAAGGAGAGATGGATGCAGAGTCACGGGGCGGAGGCTTTATTGGGGCTGCAGTCGTGGGCCCTGGACGGTGAGAGCAGAGGGTTTGTTGGTGAGAGGGTGCCACTGGCCCTGGACACTGGGGTTGTCGGTGTGGAAGGGCTTGCGGATGCGGATGATGTCCAGACCGGACTGGCCGGCCAGCTTGGTGGCCAGCTGCTTGATCTCCTCGCTTGTCTTGCTGGCGATGAGCTCCTCCCGCACTGTCCCGTTCACTGCGGCACAGCAAAAGAGGTCAGGACGGGCCCCCCCAACCCGCAGCTTCCCCCGGGGGGCTGCTGCTGTGCCCCCGGCCCCCTCCAGCCTCGCCCCCCCCCCCAGCCCCCTTGCACTCACAGTACTCGGCCAGCAGCAGCGGGGCCGGGCCGGCGCGGGGGCTGACATAGAGGACGACATCGGGGTGCTGCCGGGCAAAGTCTACCGCCGCCTCCTCCACGAACTGCCTGCGGGGGTGGCGGGGGGGGGAGGTAGCCATCAGCCCCAGCGGGGTCAGAGGGCAGGGGTCACCGTAGCTCCCGCCCCAGGGCAAAGGTGATGGGCGGGATCATCAGGCGTCTCCCCACCCCCCCCATCCCGGGCGGTCCGGGGCAGCGGGCGCGGCGCCTCCGACGGTACCTGGCGCCGCGGGAGTCGGCCGCGGTGGGGCTGAAATGGAGCTGGAGGCGCTGGAGCTGCCGCACGTAGCGGCCCACGCCGTTTTGCAGGACGGCCGCCAGGAACCGGCTGGGTGCCCCGCGGCCCGTCATGGCGCCGCTCTCACCCGGAACCGGAACGGCGCGGGGATGGGAGAAGATCCGCTTCCTGTTCCCGCCCGGAAGCGACGTGCTGAGCGCGGCGGCGGTGGCGGGGTCAGGCAATGGCGGCGTCCGTAAAGCTCCACGTGAGGCGGGCGGCCTGAGCGGCGCTGGGCCGGGGGACCGGGAGGCTGCGGGGGCCGCGGAGCCGCCGCCGATGCGGATCGGCAGCGGCTGTGGACGGGTGCCGGGGCGGCCCAGGCGTAGGCGGGCGCGGGCGGGCGGGATGGCGGTGGTGCCCCTGCGACCCTGCAGAGCCGCCGGCCGCCTCATGCCGCTGCTGTGCGGGGGGGCGAGGAACAAGGGAGCCTCCCTGAGCCCCGGGGTTCCGGGCCGCCTCACTCAGCGGCGGTACAAGAAGGACGTGCTGCCCTCCCCCGAGGGGCCCGTGCCCTCCGTCTCCATCACCGAGATCCGGCAGTACCTGCGGGCCCAGGGTATCCCCTTCCACGATGGCTACAGCTGCCTCCACACCCCCAGCCTCTTCACCGACAGCCGGGAGAGCCAGCCCCCGCCGCCGGCCACCAGTGTCCCTTACACGCTTTTCATTGACAAGACCACGGGCAGCTTCCTGTGCACGGCCACCCTGGCCGAGGGCACCTGGCAGGACTTCCAGGCCAATGTGGAGCTGCGGCACCGCGGTGTTCCCCCTGCCAGCTCAGAGGAACCGGAGGAAGACATGCGACGGGCTCGTGAGGATGCCCGCTGCATCTGGGAACGGGCAGTGCCGCTCTGGGACCTGCTGGATGAGGATGAGACCAACAAGACCAAGGCCATGTTCGGTATCTCCCTGGTGACGGACGCCACTCTGAAACGCTTTGGAGTGCGTTATCTGAGGGCTGCTAAGTCCCTCGTCTTCCCCTGGTTCAGCCCCCGCGATGCGACACTGAAGGGCCTGAAGCTCATGAGGGTGGAGAAGAAGGGGGATGCAATAGCTTATGTGGAAGAGACTTTACCCCGCTTTGATTCCTATCGCAATCTTTTTGGGCTGCCCCTGGTCAGCCGCCGAGACACAGAGCTGGTCTTAACCGGGTGGGAGCTGGACGCCCTGGCCCTGCACCAAGCTACAGGGGTGACCAGCCTGGCCCTGCCACGGGGGGCCACCTGCCTGCCCCCTGCCCTCCTGCCCTATCTGGAGCAGTTCAAGCGCATCACACTGTGGCTGGGTGAGGACCTGCGTTCCTGGGAAGCTGCCAAGCTCTTTGCCCGCAAACTGAGCCTCAAGCGCTGCTCCCTGGTGCGCCCCGGTGACCTCCAGCCCCGGCCCTTGGAGGCTCTGAACCAGGGTCTGAACCTCACCAAGATCCTGCGTGCTGCCCTGCCCGCCAGCCATAAATCCATCGTCTCCTTCCGGCAGCTGCGCGAGGAGGTGTTTGGGGAGCTGGTCAACACTGAGCAGGTGGCTGGTGTCAAGTGGGCACGCTTCCCTGAGCTCAACAAGCTCCTCAAAGGGCACCGCAGAGGGGAGCTCACCATCTTCACAGGTGATGAGCAAACAGATGGTGGACGGGGGGAGCAGAGGGCTTTTCGATGTTTTCATGCTCCTGGGGGTGACACCTTACAAGTCTTCGTGGCCCTTCCTGGGTGCGGTGGGGCCGGGCACGCCAGTGTGGTGATGGACTCTCAACCCGGGGCAGCACAGGGTCTCCTGGGGTGTCCCTTCCCTCTGCTCCCATCTGCTTCCTCCTGTCTGAGCCCTCCTTGTGCCCCTCTGCTGGCTGCCCAGCCTTTCCCCACACCCCGCAGGGACCCAGTGGCTGCTGGAGGTGACACACGTGCTTGGACACGCAGCCTCTTGTGAGACACTACTTGTTTATGGTGGAAGTGCTGCAGATGGGCCGCTCTTTGTCCGCTTCTCAGTGCTTCCACCTCTAAACAACCCCCTGGTGTGTTCAGGCCAGGCAGATCTTCTCCCTTCGCTAATTCCCCTTGTCGTTGTTCTTGTGCCAGGCCCAACAGGCAGTGGAAAGACAACCTTTATCAGTGAGTACGCCCTGGACCTGTGCATGCAGGGGGTGTGCACACTGTGGGGCAGCTTTGAGATCAACAACGTCCGCCTGGCTAAGATCATGCTGACACAGTTTGCCGCCCAGCGCCTGGAGGACCAGCTGGAACTGTATGACGAGTGGGCTGACCGCTTCGAGGACCTCCCACTCTACTTCATGACCTTCCATGGCCAGCAGAACATCAAGTATGTTCCCACACCTTTGTCCCCGGTGGCGTTTACCCCTCAGGGTGTGTGCTGTGGGGCCCTGGGGATGTGGGGCTCTTCTCCTGCAGTGGGTTGTGGATTTAGGGCTAGCAGGAGGCATATTGAGGCTGGTCAAGTCCCAGGGTTAGCACATGGGGACTGCATGGCTCAACCAGCTGCATCCCTGCTGTCGTGGGGACTGTCACAGCCTCCCTCTGGGGTGGGGGTGAAGGGAGGTGTGCTAGGTGGCCACTCTAAAACTCTGTCTCTGGCAGGATGTGTACCCCTACACCCCGCTCACCTGGCAGCGTTGCTGGTTGCTGGGGAGGGAGGACCTGGGGGTCACCATGGGCTAGGGCATTGCAGGATGGTGAGCAGGGGCTGTGTGGGCAGCAGCTGGGTCCTCTTGGGCCAACTGCCCTTACCTGTGGGGATGGGGCTGCCCCCATCCCACAACAGAGGAGATGTGGCATTAGGACGTGCCTGGGGCCTGATGGTCAGCAGCCAGCTGCCATTGGCACCAGCCTGGTGCCTCCCCACTCTGCCTCTCTCAGTCCCTGTTCCTGGCTTAGCATCCTCATCCTCACCTCTGCTCATCCCTGTGGCTGATCCTGGTCTCCCCCTGCCCAGGACGGTGATTGACACCATGCAGCACGCTGTCTACATGTACGACATCACCCACGTGGTCGTCGACAACCTTCAGTTCATGATGGGACATGAGCACCTCTCTGTGGACAGGTAGCCCTTCTCTGAGCCGCTCCCTCCTTCCTCCACCACCCTCATCCCTGGAGCTGGCCCTGTTGGGTGTCACAGCGGGGACTGGGAACCTACGCTTGGTGTCCCTTTCTCCCTGCTTTGGTGTGGCAGTCCTGTTCTGTGGAAGGGTGATCACTGCCCTGGGGAAGAAGAGGTGGGAAAGGGTGAGCTGGCTACCTGCGATGCCTGTCCTGCCCCATTCCTTTGCCTGCTTGGGCCCAACTGCCTCACAGAGAGTGAGCCCAGTCCCCGGCATGTTTCTTGCTGTGGGGCTGAACCTGGCAGCACCTTGCTGCCCCTCCACACCGAGCAGTGCCAGCCACTGACCCTGTTCTCACTGCCGTGGCAGGCTTGCTGCCCAGGACTACATCGTTGGTGCCTTCCGCAAGTTTGCCACAGACAACACCTGCCACATCACACTGGTCATCCATCCCCGCAAGGAGGATGATGAGAAGGAGCTGCAGACGGCCTCCATCTTTGGCTCCGCCAAGGTGAGCTGGGTCAGGGTGGCCCTTCCTGTCCCTCAGGCACAGCGTGTTCCTAGGAAGGGGCTGGGATACATCAGGCAGCCATCCCCAACTCACACCAGCACCTTGAGTCATCGTTGGGGACCTGAAAGGTGCTGTGAGGGGCAGGATGTTCCCAGGACTCCTGTCACCTGCTGAAGACATGCAGAGGCATTTGGCCAGGCCCTGGTTGGGAGACGCAGACAGGGAGCAAACTCTGCCAGCTGAAGCTCTGTTGGGGCTTTAGGTGCAGTTAATTAATGCTCATTGACTGTGAGTGGGATGTAGTATGAGATAATTAAAGAAGACAGGGAGGGTGCAGGGATGGGTTCTCTGAGTGCTCTAGTCTCTGCTGTGATGCTGAATGACCCTGCAGTGGTGGGCAGGAGGCGCTTTGTGAGTGTGTGCGCACCTCTCATGCTCCCTTGTTTCCCCAGGGTGTGCTGTGGCTTCAGCTCGAGCCTGTCTGCCTGACAGGTCGCTGGGGTGACATGGGGGAAGACGAGAGGTTGGTGTCGGAGAGGTGCAGGGGTTATGGTGGCGTGGAATGCCCTGTAACAGGGCTTGAAGGAGTCAGGCAAGGCAGCCCATGAGCACCTCCAGCCCCATGATTCCGGCTGCATCCCCAGCACCCTCGTGGAGATGTTTTTCTTCCCTCAGGCTAGCCAGGAGGCTGACAACGTCCTCATCCTGCAGGACCGTAAGCTGGTGACGGGGCCAGGGAAGCGCTACCTGCAGGTGTCCAAGAACCGCTTCGATGGGGACGTGGGTGTTTTCCCTCTGGAATTCAGCAAGGCCTCACTCACCTTCTCATCCGCTGGCAAAAGCAAGGTCAAGCTGAAGAAGATGAAGGAGGAGAAGGCGCTTTTAGCCAAGAAAGTTCCAGAGGGGGGCTCAGGAGCCTCCAAGAAGCCGTGAGCTCAGCAGCTGTCTTCCTCAGCCCGTCACGAGGGACGGGGACTGTTGCTGGGAGCATGGGGCTGGGGTATGCCAGCCCCTTTCCCCCGGGAGCAGCAGCCATGTGCCGCTGTGGCCCTTTCTCCTGCACGAACAAGCCTCTTGGCCACCAGCACGGTGTCTCTAAGACGTGGGGCCACCTTGAGAGGAGTGGGCTCATCCCAGAGAAGAGCGGCCAGGGCAGGGTGCTTTGGCAAACACTGGCCACTCTCTCTGTACTGGTGCTGAGTGCTGGGAGCGTGGGGAGGGGAGCAGAATCAGTGTGAGCTGGGTGATGGGGGAGTAACCTGAAGCTCCAGGATTTCTGGACCTGGGGCAGGTCATTAAATTGCGGCCAAAATGGATCCGAAATCATGGGCTGTCAGTGGTAGGAGGGATTGTGTGGGGAGACTGTGCAGAGGGACACAGGGCGGGAACCCCCCTGTCATGGGTGGGGGTCTCTGGGCCTGATCCTGCCTGGGATGGAGCCAGCGAGGGGAAGGTCGTGGAGGGAAGCATGGGAGGTTGTGGATGGCTCTTGCCCCGGAGCTGTGTGCTGTTGGTGGGAGCTGGACCTCTGTGGTGTCACTGCTTGCTCTGCGTTACTCTGCTCACACCTGACCCAGACACATTGCCCAGGGTCTCCCCCAACCCCTTTCTTAGGGGACATCACCAGCAGTAAAACCTCGGGGCAGCAGCACCGCCTTGCCCTACTGGGCTGGGGGGGGTGCCCATCCTCGTGCCCTCCGGGCAGCAAATACTGTGACTTGGCCAGTCCTCGCCATGGTAGGACAAGCCCACGGCTGGATTTTGGTCTAATCCCCCTTCCCCCCCCCGCCCCGCCCTTCCTTGTTTTATTAAAGCAGAAATGTGAGTGCTGTTCCTCTGCTGTTCTCCCTGTGACTGCGGGTCCTTGGGGCTGGGGAGGGGATGTCCCCCAGGGGATTGGGAGGGATGCGATGCCAGAGGAGGTCCCCGCTCTCCAGAGCATCCCGCCCTGGCACACGGGTTATTACCGGCCTCCACACTGGGCATAGTTTCAACCTGAGCCATAATGAGGGGCCAGGGCGGGCGGTAACACACCCAACCCCGGGTTTCCGGGGTGCACCAGCTCTCCAGGGCCAGGAGAGCACCCTTGGGTGCCATTGGTGCAGATGTGAGCCCCCCCTTCCCCACGACAGGCTCGGGGCAATGGCAGAGGAGGGTAGCTGGGAAGCAGAGGTAAGACAGGGGGAGCTGGGCCCCCAGCACAGCTGGGTCAGGGTGGGTGGGGGCTTTGGGGTCCCTGCTTGGCCTGAGGGACCCCTCTGGATCCCTGGCCTTCCGTCAACTGGTCTAGCCCAGGGTGGGTGCTGTCACAGGGCTGTGGGGTAGAAGTGGGGCAGTGGGAAGCCTGGGATCCTCCGTGGGGCTGGGAGGGGGTGATGGAGCTGAGCCTGGGGGGGGACCCTGGCTGATCCCAGACCCTGGGGGGGCAGGTGTGCACCGACAGCTTCCTGGGCTGTGGGTGGGTTGATGTGGGGTTATTTTTTCAACCTTTTCCCCCAATTTGGGACTGTTTGGGAGCTGGTAGGTGGCAATAGCTGCAATATCTCACGGAGGGGAGGAGATGGGGGGGTGATGTCAGACAGTGTAGAGCCCCCCAGCCCCCTTGGCGGGATGCTGATAATTTGGCGGGGGGAGGCACGTCCTCGGGGGCAACCTTCACCCCGCGGCTTTGGGGCTGCTTTGGGGGATGGGGAACTCCGGGGAGGGGAGGGATGAGCCCTAGAATTCCTCGTGATCGACGGGGCTGTGCTGGGGGAGGGTGACCCACGCGTGGGCTCCCCCCGCCACGCACGCCACAGTCACCCCCCCACCGTATCCCCATCCCGCTCGGGGGGCGTGGCCTGGCGGGGACCAGGGGCGTGGCCTGTGGAAGGGGCGGGGCCTGGTCCATGGGGCGGGGCCTGCGGCGGGGCGGGGCGGCGGGGCGCGGCGCGGCGCGGGAGGGCGGCAGCGGGGCGGCGGTGAGTGCGGGGGCCGGGGCCGGGGGGTCCCGCCGAGCCTGGGGGGGGGCGGGGGAAACTGCGGCGGCGCTAGGGGCGAGCCGGGGGGGGGGGCGACCGAGGCGCGGGGGGCCCCGGAAGGCGCTTCGAGGGGGATGGGGGTTTGGGGGCGCTTCGGGGGAGCTGGCGGCGCTTGTGGTGTTGGGGGGGGCCGCGCCCCCGGGGGCCGCTTTGGGTGGGGGGGTGGGTCTGGGGCGCTCTGGGGGGCAGCGGCGGCTCTGGGGCGCCGTGGGGCGCTTTGGGGGTGTTGCAGGGGCAGTTCGGGGGGGTCCTGGGGATGCAGAGGCCCAGGGGCTCCGTGGGGCGCTTTGTGGGGGGGTCGTGGGGCACTTTGGGGGTGCTTTAGGAGCACTCTGGGGGAGCTGTGGGACAGTGCCGGCCCAGGGCTCCCGTGGGGCACTTCGGGGTTGTTTTGGAACACTTTGGGGATGTTTTGGGGACACTTTGGGAGAGCTGTGGGGCAGCAGAGGCCCAGGGGCTCTGTGGGACACTTTGGGGGTGTTTTAGGGGCACTCTGGGGGAGCTGTGGGGCAGCAGAAGCTCAGGGGCTCTGTGAGGCACTTCGGGGCGTTGTGGGGCACTTTGGGGGTGTTGTGGGGCAGTACAGGCCCCGGGGCTCAGTTGGGCACTTTGGGGGTGTCATGGGGAACTTTTGGGGTGTTTTAGAGCACTTTGGGGGAGCTGTGGGGCAGCGGGGGCCCAGAGGTGCCATGGGGCACTTCGGGGAGCCATGGGCTCGGCCGGAGTGGAAGCAGTGTGGGGCAGGCTGGGCGCTGCAGGGCTGTGTGGGGCGGGTGGGAGGGCAAGGGGGGGGGCATGGGTCGGACAAGGCCGGCAGCATCACCCACGGAGCCTTGGGATGTGGGGGGGCCAGCAGGGGGGCACAGCTAGGCATGGGGGGGTGTCCACCCCACACGGGCCAGGTGTGTGGGGAGGGATGAAGGGCTGCTTCCCCCTGCCCTGGGGGGGCCCTGAGGTGCCACTGAGGCATGGGAGTCCCTGGGGGCCCGAAATACCCGGCAGCTCAGGATGGAGGTCCAGCCGAGCAGGGGCCGAGCCTTCCCTTGCCGTTTTGGGGTCGGAACGGTGGGATCCGGCTTCGCTGCTCTCCGGACAGAGCAGCTGGCGGTGACGCCGCCCCAGTTCCTGACTGGTTTTACTGGGTGGCTGGAGGGAGGTTTCACAGGGCACTGGCGGCTGGCCGGGGGGCTGCCCCCCACCCCGGGGCGGCAGTGGGACCCTCTTGGCGGGCTGTGTGGGCTTGTGGGAGGGAGAAGATGGAGTCCCTTCCCACCGCCACCAAGCATGGGGCCCCGGCAGTGGCAGTGTCCCCTCTGTGGCTGTGCGGGGACCCGGCTGTCCCCAGGGGCGTCCCCCCAACCCACATGTCCCAGCGGGGTTTTGCTGGGGTGGGGTGTTGTGCCTTGTGTGGCTGCAGCGGGGTGGGGCTGAGATGTCCCTTTGGGACAAGGGCCCCCCTGTCCCCACCGGCTCCCTGATCCATGCTCCTGCCCCTCCGTCAGGTCCCCACGGGGGGACATTGTCCCCACCACCCCTCCCCGGGCAGCCACAGCCCTCCCTTGGCACTGGGAGCAGCGTACCTGCTGCTGGGTTCCCCTGCCACCCCCTGTGCCGCGCTGGCACGGGCGGCTGTGAAGGGCACAGGGACCCCCACTGCTGTTTGGCACCCTGACCCCCCTCCTCTTTCTCCTTCCCGCTTCAGGGGCCAGCAGAGCCGTGTTCGTGGTGTGGGGGCCCAAGTGGACCGGACGGATGGGCAGCAGCTGGCGAGGTGAGTTGGGGGGTCAGGGGTGTCACCCACCTTCCCACCCGGGGGTGTCATGGGCATGGTGTGAGGTCATGGTGCCTGGGGACCTCACGTGCCGGTGGGGGCGACGATGACGGGGAGGGAGGGGGGCTGGCTCGCCGGTATCTCTCCCCTGCTTGCCCCCCCCGGGCGCTGGCAGGCGGATTGATTTCAGGTGACAGCTCGGCAGGCGAGACCATGCGGGCAGCGGCCCCCCCTGCCCGCGCCCTGTGCCAGCTGCAGCCATGTGCGAGATGCGATGAGGCAGCGGGGAACGGATCCGGCCCGTCGGCTGCCTCATGTCACGTGGGCGTATGGCATGGGTTGGGGCAGGGCAGGCTGCAGCGGGGCATTGGCAGAGGCCCCCCTGGCTGGAGGAGTGGGGTGTGCAGGGTGGGAATGAGGGGTATCCGTGTGTTTGGGCTGGGAAAGAGCCTGGTGCCTGCATCCTGGACCACCTGCCTGCCTGGCTGCTGCCCCCTCTGTGGAGGTGGGGGTTGCATGGGGCAGAGCCCCCTGCCCTGTGCTGCTTCATGTGGGCTCCATCCCACCTGCCTGGTACCCTGGTAGCAGAGGGGGCTGCATGGTGTGTCCCCCCCACCCCGGTGGTGGGCCAGGGAAGAGACCCCCTGCCCAGCCCCCCAGATGGTGGGGGTTTGGTAGGCAGATGGGCAGGGGCTGGTGGCTCTTTGGGGGACCCTGCACCCCACTGTGGGTGGCCGGGGGTAGAGGGGCACCTTCTGTAGGGTCACTGCAGAGAGGTGGGGGCTGTGGGGCAGGGGAAGTGGCTGTCCCTGTTATTGTGTGGGGCTGCCCCCCACTCTCCATGGGGGCTGCGCTGGCAGGCACCGTGGGGCAGGCAGCGCCGTGGGGCAGGCAGGTGGGCAGGCTGCCCGGGAGCCGGCTCTCCACAGGCCTCCCGGGATTCGCCTCCAGCCCTGGCATGCTTCCCGCAGCAGGGGCATGCCAGGGCATGGTGGGGGGCAGGACTGTAACGCCACTGCCCCACGGTGCCACGGGCACCCCACAGCCCCTGGCACCCCCAGGGTGCTGAGCCCAGCTTGGGGGGTGCTGGTGCCACCCCCTTAGCTAATCCCGGTTTTAGTCTGGTTCGTTTGGCATCTCCTGCCTGCTTTCCCTTGGGCCGCCCTGCGCCCATGAGATTGGGGATGGCCGACGGGGGTTCAGGGGTGTCCCCGTGCCCACCTGGGGATGGTGGCAGCTGGTGGGACATGACGAATGGTCCCCGCTGCTCTGACACCCCATCTCTGTTGCCTGCAGGCTGCCCGTGCGCTCCCGCTCGCCGGGGACCCCCCTGCCGGGGACCCCCCTGCCATGGCCATTGTGCAGACGCTGCCGGTGCCCCTCGAGGCCGCTGCTGAGGGGGCTGCGCAGCTCCGTGCTGCCCCCCGCTCGCCCCCCGCCGCCATGGGCAGCGTCAGCAGCCTCCTGCCTGGCCGGCCCCGCCACGACCACGCTGGCCAGCCCTGCGATGAGGGGCTCCCCACTGCCTCCTTCCGCAAGCAGGAAGGGCTGCTCCGGGCCACCCCTCGGGACCCCCCATCCCCCGAGGAGGCCCATGCGGCCATGCCCAGTGTCACCCACGCCTATGCCAATGGGGGCTTCTGCGGCGACTGGCTCGATGCCCCCTCTCCTGCCAGCCCCTGCAGCGACTCGGATGAGCCACGCGATGACCGAGCCCTGAGTGGCCACCTGCGGGGGCCGCCCCCCAAGCTCGTCCCTGTCTCTGGCAAGCTGGAGGAGGTGAGGCGGGGGGTGGCAGCAGGGTGGGTGGGTGCTGGGGTCTTGGCTTTGCTCCCTATGCCGCACTGAGGCTGTCGGCTTGGACATGTGAACTGGGGCCACATAGCCACATTTTTGGTGTCCCTAGGGATGTGGTGGTCTCTCTCACTTTGATGCCCTGTCCTTCGTGCCAGGGTTGCGTGTGGGAGCCCACCTGGGCACCCCATAGAGGGAGGATGGAGCGGGCAGCGACCATCCCATATCTCCTTTCGGATGTGAAGGTGTCAGGGCTGGGGGCACCCCCTTGTCACCGCCCCAGGCAGCCCCTTGGGAGGTCAGTGGGTCCCCCAGCCCCAGCCACTCTCCCCTCTTTCCCTGGCAGAATGTGGAGAAGACCCTGATCCGCCCCATGGCCTTCAAGCCAGTGGTGCCCAAGCTCCGGAGCACCCAGGCAGCCGCACGCCTGGGGCTCTCGGAGAGCCAGGTGAGCCTCACCCACTTGCTGGGTGCCGAGAAGCCCGGCTCCCTGAGCTGCCGCGCCAGCACCCTCTCGGACTCGGGGCGCAACTCCCTCTCCAGCCTGCCCACCTACAGCACGGGCTGCAGCCAGCACCCCGAGGCGGGCGCCCTGCCGGCCACCCCCCACGGTCCCCCCGACCCCCCAGGAGGCTGCCGCCCCTCCAACTCGGATAGCGGGCGCTCGTCCTCCAGCAAGAGCACGGGCTCGCTGAGCGGCCGCGGCCGGCCTTCCTCGGAAAGTGGCTCCTGCGGGCGCTCGCCCTTGCCCGGCGAGGAGGCCATGCTGGTGCGGGAGCTGGAGGACAAGCTGCGGGAGAGGGAGGCTGAGCTGCGGCTCCTGCGCGACAGCCTGGATGAGAGTGAGGTGGCCATCTGCCAGGTAAGCCCCTGGCATCCCCCTGTCTGGTGCCCCCTGGGGCACCTTGTGTGGATGTCCCCCCCATGTTGGGGGGCAGGGACCCGCTTTGGGGACCCCTATGCAGACCCTTGTATGGGGACACTTTTTTCTGTGGGTCTGGGAATGGGGGTTTTCCCCACTGGTGGGTGGTCCTGTGTGGTCCCTTGGGGAGCCTTTATGATCTGGGGGGGCCAGTTGTACAGACTGAGGTGCCTTATCTTAGGGTGCCCCTTTTTCGGATGTGCCTGAGACCTATGGCTTCTCCCTACTGGTGGTGGGGCTGGGGGAGCCCTATAGACTCTGGGGGTGCTAACATGGCGGCGGCGGGGGGGTGGGCAGCACGCCAAGGGATGGGTGGGACACAAGGAGGGGGTGTCCACCACTACATCACACCCCTCTTGAACCCCTCTAGTGTTTGGGGGGCACATGCCCCTCCCCTCCTTATGGGCAAGGGATGCCCACCCGGGGAGGGCAGCAGAAGTTGGGGGGATGCCATGCTGCCCCCCCAGCGTGTTCTTTCCCCCCCGCCCCAGGTGTACGAGGAGAAGCAGCGTCGCTGTGAGCAGGAGCTGGAGGGCCTGCGGCAGCGCTGTGCGGCCCAGGCGCGGCAGGCAGCCCAGGCGGCACAGCGAGGGCAGCAGGTCCTGCAGCTCCAGGTGCTGCAGCTGCAGCAGGAAAAGAAGCAGCTGCAGGAGGACTTGGCCCAGCTGCTGCAGGAGCGGGAGCTGCTGGAGCGGCGCTGCGCCTCCTTCCAGCGCGAGCGCACCGAGATGGCACCCCGGCTGGAGGAGACCAAGTGGGAGGTGAGTTGTCCAATGGCGCTGAGCGAGTCAGGGGGTGCAGGAGCTGGAGGGGGGGGGATCCCCACCAGTGCCCTGAGCCCCCGCCATCCCTGCAGGTGTGCCAGAAGTCAGGGGAGATCTCGCTGCTGAAGCAGCAGCTGAAGGAGGCGCAGGCGGAGCTGGCACAGCGGGGTGCGGAGCTGCTGGGGCTGCGGGCGCAGCTGCGGGAGGCGCGGGCCCAGCTGCAGGCGGGTGAGCGGCGGGCGCAGGGGCTGCAGGAGGCCGCCCGCCTGAAGGCGCTGGAGCTGGAGGTCTGCGCCAACGAACTGCAGCGCCGCAAGAGCGAGGCCGACCTCTTTCGTGCCAAAGCCGGCCGGCTCGAGCAGGAGGTGGCAGGGCTGCGGGAAGCTGCCCGGGGGCGATGCCCCCCACCCGGCGATGGCTTCCCCCCACCTGGCGAGGGATGCCCCCAACCCGACGAGGAGCCCCGGGGTGGCGCGGGGCTGCGGCGGCAGCTGGAGCGGCTGCGGGCGGAGGTGGCCCTGGAGCGGCGGCGCGGGCAGGAGCAGCAGGACGCCTTCGAGCAGGAGCGCGGCACATGGCAGGGCGAGAAGGAGCGGGTCATCCGGTACCAGAAGCAGCTGCAGTACAGTTACATCCAGATGTACCGCCGCAACCGGCGGCTCGAGCAACGGCTCCAGCATCTCCGGCTCCAGGGCGAGGACCCCCCGCCCGAGCCCTGCAACCCCCCTGGCCCCGACCCACCCTTCGAGGAGATCACGGCCACTGAGATCTGAGATGCTGCCTGCTGGGGGGAGCTCCAGCCCCAGGGATTTTGGGAGCTAGGGGGCTGTGGGGGATCCCTGCCCTCCCCCCAACTCTGCAAAGACCGTGCTGGCACTGGGAGGGGGCAGAGGGGACCACAGGCGCTGCCCCCTCCCCAGCATTGAGGTGTTGGGGCATCAGCACCTGGCATGGCGGGGGGGTGCCCGTGAGATGTGGGGCCAGGTGGGTGCTGAGTCCCGGCCTCGGGGCTGCCCGGAGCTGGTCCCTGCTGATCCTCTTAGCGCCCGGGGGATTAGCAGTGCTGGCTTCAGCCAGGGTCACCTTGGACCAGGGGAGGTCTGGCTTGTCCCCTCCCTCTCGTCCCTGCTCACACTGTTACCCAGCCAGTTCCAGAGGGGATGGTGTGTGTGCCCTACCTATGCCAGCCTCCCCCGTGCCCTCCGTGTGTTTGTCAGGGGATTAGTTTCTGTGCCATTTTAAATAACTCTATTTTTATAGGACCTACCAAAACATATCACCTTGTCCCAGCTCACACTCCACCTGTCTGCATCCCCTTTGCCCCTGCCGTGGGGCAGCTTGCCTTCAGTGCCTTTCCCATGCCCTTGTCCCCAGCAGCCCTCTGTTCTCTCTCCCCCAGAAATAGCCTGGCCCATGCCCCTGTGATGCCCAGCTTGCCAGGGGAGAGGGGCATGGTGCCAGGGGTGACAGCTGGGGACACCCCGGGGGCACTCCTGGGGTGGGCAGTGGTGGGTGTCCCAGCTGGACACCCAGGGGGGTCAAACCAAAGGAAAAGCCTGGCTGTGCCCAGCTCTGGCTTGGTCGCCCCTGTCTCCAGAGGGGGATTTTTGTACTTTATTTCGGTTGCGTCCTGTTCCCAGAGCCCGGTTTGCCCGTGTACCACTTGGAAACGCCCATTAAAAACAAGCCCCTGGCTGTGTTTTTTTTCAGGGCTGTGTCTGTCTGTCCAGAGCAGGGTTGGGGGCTGCTTGTCCCCATCCCACCTCGCCAGCATTGCCCCCCCCGCCTCGGGTCCTGCTGTGGGCAGCTCCTCTGTGCCCGTGGGGCGGCTCTGGCTCTCGTGCTCTCTGCCTGTGCTGAGACCAGCCACAACTTGGTGCAGGAATGAGCCATCCGGCTCCTCCTGAGCACAGGATGGCTCCTTGAAGGGGGGGTGCAGCATCACTCTGGGGAGGCTGCGGCCACCCGCACCACCAGCTCCATGGGCTCCTTGGCTTTGTTGCGGTAGGCCTGGCGGATGACGTCCACAGCTCGCTGGTGGGTGACGTTCTGCAGGCTCTCTCCATCCACCGACACCAGCTCCTGCCCGGCCTGGCCCCCATGAGAGAAGGCAGCAGGGTGAAGTACAGACACTTGTGGGGTGCCAGGGGGCTGCCAGCACCCACCAGCACCACGGGATGGGGATGTTTGGATGCCTGCCCACCCCTCGGGGTGTGCTGGGTCACCTGATATCCCCATGTACCTTGAGGACACCACTGAGGAAGGCGGCTCCCCCAGGGAAGATCTTCTCGATCTTCACCACTGGCTGTGCCCTCGACTCGATGCCTCCAGAGATGCTGATCCCTGTGAGGGAGCCACAAGACCCTCACACACAGGTAGGCTGGGAACCCCCCACCCACTCCCGGCCATGGCAGCTCCTCTTCTCCCCACCTAGTTTTGGAGGTAGGGGCAGTGTTCAGTGTGTTGTCCCATGTTCCCTAAATGGGGTGCCCCTTGCCAAGGAGGTCCCACCCATCCCAGTGATGCTGCTGCCAGGAGGAGGGTCCCCACCCCATCCCTAGGGTCCCACCCCTGTGCCACCTACCCAGCGAGTGCTTCAGCTTGGAGAGGGTGACGGTGAGCAGCCGGTACTCCTCCTCCTCCTCTTCCTCCCTGCCAGCATCCCCAGGGCCATTGGTGGCCATCCCAGCCCCTGCCTCACTCCCTGGCCCCCCAAAGAGGGGTGCAAGGGGAGGCCGTGTCCACCGGGGCTTCCCCAGCACATCGGCCCCTCTGTCGGGCACTGGCCCAGGGGGCTCCTTGTGCCAGGTGGGCCGGGTGCTGCGTGAACAGCCGCGACCCTCACCCAGGGGGGGCTCGGCCAGCAGCCAGTTGGGGGGCTGGGGGCTGGCGGGGGGTGGGGGGTGGCTGGCGGAGGTGTAGGCATCCACTGGCACGTCGGGGAGCGGGGTGTATGTGCGGGGGTGAAGCCGGTGGGGGCTGGGGGAGGCTCGCAGCTGGGCCGGGCTCGCCTGTAGCCCCCCGTCTTCCTCCGGCTCTGGGGCCCCTGCTGGCTTCAGCAGGAACCCGCCCCGATAGTCTGCAATGAGAGGGGCTCAGGGATCCCCCCGGAACCCCACAGCCCTGCTCCCTGGGACCCCCACCACCCAAGGATCCCCTGGGACCCCCACCACCCAGGGATCTCCCCAGGACCCCAAAGCCCTGCTCCCCGGGGACCCCACCACCCAGGGACCCCCTTGGCACCAAGAATCTTCATCCTCCAGGGATGCCCAGGCACCCCAGCCCTCTCCAGGGACTCCAGGTCCCTCCTCCCCAAGAATCCCTGGCACCCATGGTCCCCAGATCCTGCTACTCCAGGACCCTCCAGCACCCAGGGACACCAGCCTCCCTCTCCCCTGCGACACCCTGCACCAAGGCATCCGAGCTCTCTTTCTCCTCCCCCAAAACTGCACCCATACCCCCTCCACCCTGCACCCCCCTCAATCCTCCCTGGTGCCCCCCCTGTCTCCCAGGGCAGCCTGGGGGCCAGGGCACAGACCCCATGGGGTGGCACTCACCAGGCACTGGTGTGATGAGGTGTCTCTTGGGGGGGACATCGTGGTGGGCTGGGCGGAGGGCAGGCGAGCGCACTGCGGGCAGAGAGACCGGCCAGTCACACACACCTCCCCCCCCCCAGGCTGTGCCCACCCCTGCCTGCTGACTCCCCACAGCCAAGGTCCGCAGGGGGCTGGGCTCTACCTGAGCGGCTCTTCAGGGCATCAAAGGCTTCCAGCTCCAGGGGCATCACCATGCTGTCGAACCGTCCCAGGTCTGTGGGGGCCACCACACTCCTGCCGGGGCAAAGGGAAGGGACAGGTTGTGGCTGCCTCCGGGATGGAACATGACCGGAGCTGAAGAGCACATGTGGGGCTCTGGGTCTGTCTCACCCCGCTGGGTGGTACTGGGGTACCCTGGGGTACCACCCACCTCACATCCCGCAGCAGCAGGACCTTCTCTGGCCGGTCCAGGATGGCCAGCAGCGGCCGCACCAAATCCTCCACACTGCCCTCATGCAGGTACTGTGGGCACAGGAGGAGTGTCAACAGATGAGTGTCCTCCCCTTCTGTGCCTCAGTTTACCCTCTAGAGCTTAACATGGGGGGGGTCACAGAGCTTCCCCCCTAGCATGCAGGAGCTACCCTGCCTGCAGCACCGTACCCGGGAGCAGTGGCGGAGCACGGCTGTCACCTCGTCGGGGCTGAGGAGGCGTGCAGCCGTGTCCTGGATGTGCGGGAGCCGGGCCTCGGGGTCGCTGCTGCTGGGCTGCAGGGCGGCCATGCCCGCAGGGCCCAGGATGCTGGCACGCCGGCTTTTCTCTGGGGGGGCACAGCAAGGAGGGGTGGCCAGAGGGGCAGGGACCACCCTGGACCCCCCACAACCACCCGCAGCCCACCAGCTCGATCCACACAAGTCAGACACATGCAGTGTGGGGCCAGGCACATGCAGAGCCTGCCCCACGGTCCACCCCACTGCCCCGGGCACACGGGCACCCCCGTTACCCCGCTTCAGGCTCCGGATGACAAACTTCTGCACAGCACCTACTGCAAGGGAGATGGAGAGGGGTGAGCACCCAGGGGGGAGCCAGCAGCATTGCTGCCCATTGCCAAAATTGCATGTCTGGGGACTCCCTCACCCATACCCCCCCCTCCATGCGAGGGATGCCACAACGGGGTTTCAGTGCCCACAGAAGGTGGGACCAGTCCCAGGTTGAGACCCTCTCCACCCTGTCCCCCATCCCAGTACCTCTGTCCCCATCAGGGCGCCCCGGGGACTTGGCGCGTGCCCGGCGGTCGGAGGCAGGGGGCTCCTGGCTGGGGGGGGCCCAGCTCTGGCTGGTGGCACGGCCCCCCTTGAAGAAGAGGTTGACAAGGGTCTTGGAGCGGTGCAGCCCTGGGGGAGCCCCCTGTGCCCCTTGTACCTCTGGCTTCTCCTTCTTCCGCTTCTCCTCTGGGGACAGAGAAGGGGGTTGGAGTGGAGAGGGTGGGGGATGCCAGCCCAAATGGTGTTTGGGAGCTGGGAAGAGGCCTGGGCTGGGAACCTAGGGGGCACTGAGTGGAAAAGAAACCTGCTGTGGAGTGCAGGGGATGTCCAGGGGCCGCAGGGCTGGGCTTTGGGGTGCCCTGCAAGCCCCACAGACAGGACTGGGGCTAGGCAGGCCTATAGGATGCCCAGGACTGGTGGCCAGGTGTCCATAGGGGGCGGGGGGGAGCTAGAGGGTGCTGGGGTAGGGGCCAGGGACTCAGCTATAGGATGCCTAGGAGCAGGGGCCAGGTATCTGTGTGGGGCAGGGGCTATAGGATTCCTGAGCAGGGGACAGGCTCCATGTGGGGCAGAGGCTGAGCTACGGGACATGCAGGGGTGGGGGTGCAGGGTTGGAAGGGACCCCCAGCCAGGGGTGAGTGCCACGCATGGCGCTGCGCCCCAGTGCCTACCGGCGACGGTGAGGTCGCTCTGGGAGCGTGTGATGGGCTGCCGGGGCCGGCTCAGTGCCAGCAGCAGCGCTGTCTTGGGCGAGTGGGCGAAGGTCCGGCGCGGGTGGGTGCCAGGGAGCTCGCGGGCGCCCTGGCCCCGGATGGCCGTGTCCCGCAGCAGCTCAGGGGGCCGCACCGTGCGCCGCGTCTCTGGCAGCCCCTCGGCGGCTGGCTCGGTCTGCATGGCCCGTTCGGCACGCTCCCGTGCCCAGCCCCGCCGTGGCCCGTCCTCCGTGGAGATGGCCACGTCAACGGTGCGGGTGGGGGGTCCTGAGGTGGCCGTCCCTAGCCCGTTCACTGCTCCCGGTGCTGGCCCCGAGGAATAGGAGGAGATGGAGGAGCTGGTCTCCGAGGCCTGAGACAGTTGCTGCAGTTGCCCATTGGTCACTGCAAAGGGACATTGGGTGACACACCAAGGGGCCTCACAGAGCTCTGCTTCCATCCTGAGGACAGGGGACATGTGGAGACCCACAAGGTGGGGACCAAGTGGCTGCTGGCCATTGCATAGGGCTCTTGTCCCCTACAAGGATGGGGACACATGAGACCCTGCAGGATCGCAGGGACCACAGGGCTTCTGGCCACAGCATAGGGCTCTTCTGTCCCCTAGAAGAACAGAGGACAGGTGGGACCTTTGTGAGGCCATGGAGACCAGGGGGTGCTGACTGTGGCACAGGGAGCTTCGTGCCCCCTCCAAGGCCATGGGACCCTATGGCACGAGGGCCCTCCCTCTCCCGACTGGGGCTGGCTGCACTCTGCATGGTGGTCCCAGCCCTGACCCCCTCCCGCCCCCGACTGGTGGCCCTGCCAGTACGCATGCAGCACTGTCCTTACAGCGACTGAGCCAGCAGTACTCGGCCACCATCTCCTTGTAGGCAGGGAACCGGCCGGTCTCCTAGGCACAGGGGGAGAAGACGTGGGGGTCAGCGTGTGCTGGGTGAACCCGATCTGGTGCCAGCCATGAATAATGCATCACCCCCCCGCCTCCCACCCGCCTGAAACCCAACCAGCCAGTGGCCGCGCCAGCCCCACAGGCACTGGGCCGAGCTGGGGCAGCGCCAGCCTGGGGACACACCAACCCCCCCACCTCGCCCAGGGGTCCCGTTGGGCTGGGTGCCGGTACCTTGATGGTTAGCATGATGTGGGTCTGCCCCTTGAGCACCTCCACTGCCTTGCTATGGCTTATGTCTTCGAACTTGACTCCATTGGCTGCAAGGACTTGGTCTCCCACCCGAATGCCGTTCTGCTCCGCCAGCCCCCCGGGGTCCACCCTAGGGCAGCAGGGGTGGGCAGGATGTCTCCGAGCCCTCGTTGGAGCCCTGCTCCTGCCCCACACCTCCGCCTGGGTGGCCCTGTGCCCCAGCACCCACGGTGGTGATGCCCACAGTCTTATGAGGGTGGGGGGCTCAGCCAGGGAGGAGGTGCTGAGCCCCACCGTGGGCACAGCGGGGATCAGGGTGCTGCGTGTCCCCTGGGGTGGCCATACTTGGAGACATAGATGCCGAGGCCGAACTCCCTGCCGCCACGGATGTTGAAGCCCAGGCAGTAGTCATCAGAGGTGGTGTAGAGGTGGACGATGCGCCGCAGCCCATCCTCGGAGCCGCTCTCTGACGGCGTCGAGCCACTTTTCTCCACCACCAGGCGCCTGTTCACCACGTCCACCCTGGAGCATGGGCACAGTGTTGGGGGGAGGGCTCGGGGGTCTGGCCCTCACCCTCCAGCAGGATGGAGCCATTGGTGTCACCAGCAGAGGAAGAGCGATGGGGATGGGGGATGTTGAGGATGGGGCTTGCACCCACCCTGCCTGCTCCAGACCTTCCTATCCTACCCTGTGTCCCACCTTGGGCTCCCCCCACCTTTGTCAGAGACCTCCGATGCCCCCAACCCTGAGGGTCCCCCAGCTTTGGCACCCTCCCTGCTCCCCAGCATAGCCCTCACCAAGCCTCGCCACCATGCTTGGGGTGCTGGCATGGGGAATGTCCTGCTCACCATGCTGTCTTCTCCTTGGAGAACTTGATGCCTGGCACACGGCCCATCCGCCGGACCACCATGCGGAGGCGGTTGTTGCCAGTGAGGACCTTGACAGCGCTGCTCATGGTGATGTTCTCCAGGCTCACGCTGTTCACCTCCGTGATCTTGTCACCAACACACAGCCCGGCCTGCTCTGCAAGAGTGCACACGGCTCAGCTGGGCACCTGACCCAGCACTGATGTCCTTGTTTGGCATCCCTTCCCTAAATGCATCCCCAGCCTGATCCAAACCCCACAGGAACAGAGGCAGGGATCCCTGGGAATCACACCAAGGTTGTAGCAGGCACACGGGGCTTGTCACCTCACTGTGGCTTGGGGACAGAGCTCAGAGCCGTCGGCACAGGGCTGCCCACTCCTGTCCCCAACCCTTCTCTGTGGGCAGCCTGCAAACCCCATTGTGAGAGGCAGCAGGGAGCAAACGGTAGCTTGCCACCATGAATGGTGGCATTGCCACTGTGGCACCGTGTCACTGGTAGCTTCCAGAGAGGGTCTTACTGGCACGTGCCTGTCCCCACCAGCATCCCTCGCCCCCTCTCACTTACCGGCAGCACTGCCCTCCTCCACCTTGCTGACAAAGATGCCCAGCCCGTGCTCGGAGCCACCACGGACGCTGAAGCCCAGCTTGCCATCCATGCTCTTCTCCACCGTGATGGCATTGATGATGTCGCTCTCATTGCTGCTGGCTGTGGGGACAAGGGACGGGATGTGTTGCTGGGCATAAGCAACAGGAGGGGGCACGTCTCTCTTGATGGGGATGTCCCCAGTCCCAGGACAACTCCCCCTACCCCTAGACCCGGGGAACCCAGGCGTCTGCCCCCCGCCCCCGGCCATGTGGGTGGGCAGAGGGCTGGGAGGGCACCCCACGCACCTTCGATGGGGGTGTTGATGAGGATGACGCGGCCCATGGGGGAAGCGGTGCGGCTGACCCGGGTGGCCCCATTGAGCAGGCGGCTCTGCTTGCTGAGGAGGCAGTGGGGGGCCAGGCTGGCCTCGCTGCTGGAGCTCCGCGACCGGCTGCCCGTCGTCATCCCCGACAGCGCCGCGTCCCAGCCCTGGGCCATGGCGGCGCTGGGCACCCCGGCGTCCCGGCGTCTGGCTCCGGGCTGGCTGTGTCCTCACGGGGCTGGGGCTGCCCACCGGCCGGGGGGGGACATGGCATAGTCCAACAGCACATGCCCGGGCTTGGGCACCGCTCCCTCTTAGCAGCACGATGCTGGGGACGGCTGGCGCAGGTGCGTGGTGCTGGCAGGATGGGTCCTGGGCGTGGTGGCACAAGCTGGGGGGACAAGGAGCTTTGTGACCCCTTCTCCAGCCCTGTCCCCTCCCTGTCCTATAGGACCCTGGGGGCCAAACTGCTGCAGGGCTCCTGGGTACCACTGTGGGTGTGGCGGGCACAGGCTGCCCTGCCCTGGGGCAAGGTACCAGGGTGAAAAGGGGCTTTGCCTGGCAGCGTAAATCTGGACTAGGGAGTGCAAAGGGGCTTTACCTGGTGGTGTAAATCCGGAAAGGCCCCGGAGAGGGGATGCAAGGACCTCAGCTTTACACTGGAGAGCAGGACCTGACCCCCCCCGGCGCCCTCCCTGGGGAGGCTTTGTAGTAGGAAGGGAGGAGAGCCCCTCTCCATCCTCCCCGGAGCCCCTCCGGATTTACACCGCCGGGAGCCGCCATGGGGCAGGGGACGGCCCCGCAGCCCCCCGGGGCTCTTCCCGCGGGGATTTTCCAGGCGTGGGTGAAATGCCACCACGGGGCCCCCCCGCTTCGTCCCTCGCTCGCCCCAGCCTGACCTCAATAAATAAGTGATGGCCCCGGTCAGGGGGACATTCCGGTGTCCCCGCCGCCCGCCTGCCCCCCACGGCGCCCCGGCCCCCATCATCAGCCGGCGGACCCCCCCACCCTCCCCGAAAGGGCGGTGGGGACCCCCCTACCGCCGTTCCCCCCCCCGCGCCCCGTGCCCTCCTCACCTGTCCCCATGGTGCCACCTGCGAAAGAGACACCCGGCAGCGCGGGGGGGATGGAGAGGCCGGGGGGGGGCACCGCCTCCCGCCCCCCCGCCCGCGTGGATTGGCTGCCCCCGCGGGACCGGCGCGGCCACCGGGCGCGGGAGCTGTCAATCAGGAGCGGCCAGGGCTGGCTTTGCAGCTGGGGGGGGGAGCCCTGTGCGTACCCCGCTACACGGGCACGGCGTGGGGGGGCTCGGGGGTGGCGCGTCCCCCTGTGGGGTTGCGTGGGGCGACGTATGTGGTGCCCCACCCCGAGGGGGGCATCCCGGAGCATCCCGGGGGCACACGGGGGAAACTGAGGCAGGGACGGGGGGTGGGGGGTGTCGTGTGCCTCCTCCCCGCCCCCCCCGATCACTTCGGTGGTGCGAGCCAGTGTCCCCCCGTGTCCCCCTCCCCGGGGGGCATCGTCTCCACCCCGGGGCTGGCCGTGACCCCCCGGCGGGGCCCGGCGCCGCCAGCGCGAACCCGACACCGCGGCGGTTTCAGGTGATGCGGAAGGGTGGGGGGGAGGACACGGGGGGAGACGGGGCTGAGGGGGGGGGCGGCGGGGACCGTGGTGTCCCCCCACTCCCACGGGGGCAGGGTCGGACTCGCAGACACCCACGCAGCGGGGGCACACGCGTGTGCGCGGCCCCGCTCACGCGCGGGCGCGCGCGTGTGCCCGCGCGCCCCGCCCCACGCGTGAACATACGCGTGAAGGCGACGTCACGAGGAACATGCAAACCCGCGGGAGCCCGCGGGGACGCACGGCGGACACGGGGACACCCGCGTGCGGCTTGGCACGTACCGCACCCCCCCCGCAGCCGGCCCGGTCCTGCGTGGCCCCCGCCGCGCTCCCCCCGCCGCGCGGCCGCCCCCTCCCCGCCCCCGACCCGTGACGAGGCCGGACGTCAGCGCGCCGGGCGGGAGAGGGGCGGAGGCGGCGGGAGCGGGCACGGAGGGCGCTGCCCCGGGAGCCGTGAGTGCCTGGGGCGACCCCGGCCCGGGTCGTTATGGGGGGGGGGGGTATGTGTGTGTGTGTGGTGTCACGCGTGGGGGGAGGGATGCTCGGCCCGGCGCGGGGGGAGCACAGCCCCGCTTCTCGCCGGCAAGGGCGGGCGTGGAAATGAGGCCGGGCCGTGTGTTTCGGTGCCGTACCGGGTGGGGATCGGCTGTTTTCCCCTGCCCTTCCTCGGCCCCCCCCCACCCCCCCGCCACTGCCACCCCCAGGGCAGCGGGTCCCCGTACCCCCACCCGTGTCCGGGGTGCCCTGCTGGGGTGGGGCGGTCCACATCGGTGGCTGGTGCGAGCTGGTCTGGGGGGCTGCCCGCTGACAGATTGCAGGGTGGAGGGGTGCAGCGGGGGGGAGGGTCACCCACCCACGAGCTGCCCTGACCCCTGAGCAGGCTCAGGGGTCCCCTCTCAGCTCCATTGCAAAGGGGTGCCCTCTGTCCCCCCCGTGTCCCCCCCGACTGGGGGAGCTCCAGAGCTGCCCCAGCAGGGATTCGGGAGGGGTGGATCTCCCGCATAACCACGCACACCCCCACCCCTTCCAGAAGATGCCTCCGTCCCTGCCTGCCACCATCAACATCCGGGAGCCCCGCTGGGACCAGAGCACCTTCCAGGGCCGGGCCAAGCACTTCTTCATGGTCACTGACCCCCGAAACCTGCTACTCTCGGGGGCCACGCTGGAGGAGGCTCGCCGGGTGGTGGAGGACTACAGGTACTGGCGGGGGGGGACAGGGGGACGTACCCCCAGCACTGCTCCCAGGCAGGATACAACCTTGGGGCCATCCCCAGGAGTAGGAATGGGAGCAGTGCTGGCCCCCCCAGCCAAAGCCAGCCCCCCACATTGCCTTGCTGGTCCCTGAGGCACCCCCCAGCTGCCCCACATGGGGTGGGGGACGGGGTGGGGGACCAGGTGGGGCACAGGTGCTGGCAGAGGGTCTCCCAACGGGTGCTGCCCTGACTTGGCAGGGCAGGCATGGTGCCCCCGGGGCTGACGGAGGACCAGCTATGGCGGGCGAAGTACATCTACGACTCGGCTTTCCACCCCGACACGGGCGAGAAGATGCTCCTCATAGGGCGCATGTCTGCCCAGGTCCCCATGAACATGACCATCACCGGTTGCATGTTGACCTTCTACAGGTACCCGTCCCTTCCAAACCCCAGGGCCCAGGAAGGTGCCCAGGGCGGGGGTTCCTGGGCACCCTCCTGGGCCCTGGGGTGAGAAGGGGATGCATGCCCCGTACCTGTCAAGGCACCCATGCCATAGGAGCATGGGTGGCATCCCCTAGTGCCACCAGCACCCTCCTCTGTCTCATAGGACCACACCGGCTGTGCTGTTCTGGCAGTGGGTCAACCAGTCTTTCAACGCCATCGTCAACTACACCAACCGCAGTGGGGATGCGCCCATCACCCCCGGGTAAGCATTCCTCTGACCAGGGCACCCAAAAATTCCAGGGAGGAGTGCCTTGAATAGCTTCTTGAATATCGGGGGGTTGTGAGATGAGATGATGGGGACCTGGCGCAGACAAAGATGAACACCAGTGGGGCTGTTAGGGTTGGTGGTAGAGCTGGGAGAGGAACCCAGGTGTCCTCCTGCTATTGAAGGATATGCTGTCCCCTTCTCTGGGGAGTGGTGGGATGGGGAGACCCTGGCTCATCAGTGTCACTTTCTGCTCTTGCAGCCAGCTGGGGACAGCCTATGTGAGTGCAACGACAGGAGCAGTTGTCACAGCACTGGGGCTCAAATCGCTCACCAAGGTAAGGTGGCCTGTGGCCATCACTGGCCAGGGCACCTGGGTGCTCCCCGTGGGGGGTCCCTGTGCTCCCCATCACCTGGGGCAGGGGGGAAAATGGAGGAATGGGGTTGCTGGGGGTGTGCAGGGGGCACACAAAGCAGCCCCTCTCCCCAGTGATGGCTCTGCAGATGGCCTGTCCCTCTAGCCTCGCTCCATCCGCAGCTGGATCTCTCCAGGCTTCTTTCACCCCTCGGTCTCCCTCCAGGGCTGGGAGAGGACATGGGACCCCCCAACCCCCTGGGCTGTGCAGCTTTCACTGGCTGGAAGTTGCAGGGGAGGAGGGAATGGTTTTCCTTGGTGGGGCTGGGACATTCCAAGGTCTTGGAGGTGGCAGACCCAGGGACAGCCAGCTCTGCCCCCAGACCTTCTGCATGATGTGCTCCCTGCTTGCCCCTGCAGCACTTGCCAGCCATCATCGGCCGGTACGTGCCTTTTGCGGCCGTGGCTGCTGCCAACTGCATCAACATCCCGCTGATGAGGCAGAGGTGAGTCCCTGGGCTGGGATGGGGCGCTCGGGCTCGCATTGGGGTTCACCAGGGACTGGTGGGGGATGCGGGGGAGCAATGCCATGGGCTTGCAGGGGGCTTCCTTTCTGGCCCTGCTGGCACCCCTTCCCCTGGGGGGTTGGTTTGAGGGTACAAGCACCCCATCGCATCCCAAGGGGTTATCAGTTAATGCCAGCTGTGAACTCCCCCTCCGTGTCCAGCCAAGTCTGAATGTGGGTCCAGCTGAGACACCTGCCCCCCCAATTTGTTACGTAGGCAGTGGATGGGGAATAAGGAGGACACCAGCCTCTCTTGGAGATATGCTCCTGTGCAGTGTCCCTGCCCTGTCCCTTGATCCCCCCGACCTGCATGCCCTGGGGCTCCCCTCACCCCGACTCTCCCTGCAGAGAGCTCAAGCTGGGAATCCCCATCACGGATGAGAACGGGAACCGCCTGGGCGAGTCCACGGCTGCAGCCCAGAAGGCCATTTTCCAGGTGGTAGTGTCCCGCATTGGCATGGCAGCCCCAGCCATGGGTGAGTGTCCCCTCCTCCCCCCGTGTCCGAGGGCTGCAGTTGGTCCCTGTCAGTGTGGGACAGGGTCCCACAGCTGGCAGGGGGACTGTGAGCAGTGGGAGCTCATCTCCTTCCCCTCTGCCCCAGCCGTCCCCCCGGTGATCATGAACGCCCTGGAGAAGAGAGCTTTCCTGAAGGTACTGCTGGTCCCAGGCATGGGGTGACATCCCTCGGGGCTGGCACCCCGTCGGGGAACAGACACCTTCCTGCCCCGTCCACCCCACTGACCACAGCCTCTCCCTGTCCCTGGCAGCGCTACCCGTACCTGAATGCTCCTCTGCAGGTCGGCCTGGTGGGACTCTGGTAAGTCATCCTCTGCTGATGGGCATCGCCGCCCTGGACGCAGACCGAGCCCGGGTACAGGGGGCAGTGCTGCTGGGGGGTCTGCCTGGCACGGGAGGTGAGAGCCACCCCAGAGCTCCTTGGGAGGGCAGATGGAGCTCGGCCAGGCTGTTGCCCACCCAGGCAGGTGGGATGGGGTGCCATGTCCTGGGACCAGGAGCTGTTTTGCTCCATCTTGATGTCTCAAGGCTGCTATGGGCTCTTGCTCAGCATTGCTGTTCCCCCATGCTGATGGGGACAGGCTTTGCCCCACTTCAGGAGGCCAAGGCAGGGTCTGGAGCTTGGAGACAATGTCTCCTTACCCCTTCCCTAGATGAGCACCCAGCACGGCTCTGGACTGCCTCCTTGCTGCTCTGCAGCCCAGCTTCTCCTCTCCATGTCTTTCCCTTGCAGCTTGGTGTTTGCGACCCCGCTGTGCTGCGCGCTTTTCCCGCAGAAAAGGTAAGGACAGGCACTTTGCCCATGTGTGCAGCCCCATGGGGCAGGGCATGGGGTGCCGGGAGGGGAGGGTGCGTGGGCTCCTTGTGCTCTCCAACTCCCAAGAGATGATTCTGCCCCTTCGAATGATCAGAGGCTTGAAAATATGTATGCGCACACATCCCTGTGCACACGCAGCAGTGTAGACCCAGAGGTCTGTGCTGGGACGTGGGGACAACATCCCCGTGGGGTGCAGGTGGGGAAGGAGTGGCAGGAGGTGGTTTCCCAAACCCAAAGCCACTGATGGGTGTCCCCCTTCCATCCACTGTTTCCGTGTCCCCTCGGCAGCTCGATGTCTGTGAGCCGCCTGGAGCCTGAAGTCCAAGCTCGGATCCGGGAGAAAGACCCGCAGCTGGAGACCGTCTATTTCAACAAAGGGCTCTGAATGGGGGTCCTGGGGTGGCCAAGACACGTGCCGCGGAGCCACCAGGCCGGCGCATCGCTGAGCTTCGCCCCTTGGATCCCTTCGGGTCCGCCACCGCTTTCCCTTGGCCGTCACGTGTCTGTAGGTCCCAGGTGCTCAGCCCTACTTCCCAGGATGCCCGCAGCCCTGCAGCACCGCACTGAACCCTGTCCCCGTGCTTGGGGACCTCCTGGCTGGTCCCCCTGTGCGTGTCTCCCATGCTCATCCTGCGTGTGCAGCTGCAGCGGGGACTGTGTGAGTGGGGATGTGGGGTGGGGAAGAGAATGGTGCTCCCCAGCTTTAGGAGGCAGCAGACAATCACAGCCATGGAGGATTGGACCCCTCTGCAGGCACCCCAAGTTCCCCAGCAGTTCAGCAGCTGGTGCCTGGGGATGGCAGAGCAGCTTTCGGAGAGGAAGACTCCCCGTGCCCACAACAGCCGTGGGTGAGTGATTTCAACTGCACACAGTGGCTCGAACCCGGGGGGGGGGACTCTCCAGCCCAGGCGTGTGCTCTGAGCTCACTCTCTGCTCTCCTCTGGGCTGCTACAGGGATTTAATCTGGCTTTCTGCTCCTTCCCATCCCCAGAGCAAATGGCACATTTTAATCCCAGCAGAGAGTCCACGTTTTTATTCTCATTTTAATGCCATCTCTGTTCAGGGCTGGGCTCCCCCTGGGGGGACACTCTACCCCCTCCTGGAGTGCTTGCTTTCAGGTGGACCTTCTCAAATAGCTTTAAGTTCACCGTGGTTTCCTCTATAGTTATTTTTGATATACATACAATGTACTTATATATAAACCAAATAATAAAGGCAGGTTGTTTATACAAAACAAAAAGCAGAGAGAAGCGTCTTGCTTGCCAGTTTGTATACGGTGGGAAGGGACTACCATGGGGGTGAGGATGGCAGTGGGAGGGGTGGACAGGTTGGCTGCTGGGGTGCCCCTGTGCCCCCCGGGGCTGGGCTTTGCTCCCATTTTCCAGCTTGCTGCTTTTGCAGAGGCTCCGGCTGGCTCGGCGTGTGGTTAAGCTCATCCAGCTGTCGGGAGGGCTTTTTTTAGCACAGGCAGCTTTGCACCTCGTCGCCTCGCAGAGGACTCTCTGCTAAGCTGCTGCCCTGGAGGCTGCTGGTTTGGAGAGGTCAGATCGTCCCCCCCCCCCCCGCCCCGGGCTCTGCCCATGCTCCCACCCCCTCTCCCAGCCTGCTCACAGGACGCTCTGCTTCAATGCCCGGCCCCGGCCCTGCGCCTGCCTCTCCAGCGAGGATATTTTTATCCCGCTTTCTATGCACGGCTATCGGAGAACACGTCGTTGCTGTCGTGGGACCCTGGCAAGCCCGCAGGCAGCAGCTGTGTCACCCACAGGCCAGGGCAGGCAGAGGGTGCGATGGATGTCCATGCAAGGAGGAGGGATGGAGGCAACCACGCTCCGCAGAGCCTCCGCGTTGAGCCAGGATGGAGGAGCGAGAGTCGCTGCAAAGCCAAAGATGGGCAGATGCAGCAGCTGGTGAGATAAGGGCCGGGCAGCCCAGAGCCCGCTGTGCTGTAGCTTCCCTGTTGGGCAGGGGGTGCTCCCCCCACCAGGGTCAGCCAGGAGAACACCTGCACCCAGCACCCACCCAGGGTGGGGGAGCGGATCGGGACAGGCGTGTCAGGGATCTGTCCCCCTCCTTCTGATGGCCCCGGCATATTGCAAATATCTCCCCTGAGCCAGCCATTGGCGGCTTATAAATAATGCAGCCCCTCGCCGCGCAATAAGGGCTTGTCAGTAGCTATTCTGCTCTCATAAATTAAAGATGAAAAGGTACAAGGCTCTTGCCAGAAAAATGAAGACAAATTTTTAATAGCTTGCCAAGACACAGGGAGATGGAGCGCTCGGGAAAAATGAATTACGTTTTTATTATGTGTTTTATTGTGGTGTAATTGAACGGGATTAGCTGAGAATACAATATATTTCCAGGGCAGTGCAAAGAAAACAAAAATAATGATGACACCTACCCCCCCCACCTACGCGCCACCAGCCTGCCCAGGGACACCCTCCGTGCATGCACTGACTGGGAGCTGGCCCTGAGCTGCTGATGGCCGCAAGAGGCAGAGATGGGGATGGGAAGGACACTGGAGGGGACAGGGGACTGGAGACACAGGGGCTCGGGGTGGCTGGGTCTGGCTGGATGACCAGGCAGGGCCTGGGTTCGCCCCAAGAGCCCATGGAGCTGTGGGGCTGGGGTGCAGGGCAGGTTGGCATGGCAGCACTTGGTTGCACGGAGCCACTGGGTGTCTTTTGCCTGTCCTTATGTCCCCAGCTACTTTCATCCCACCCCTGAGACCCACTTTGGCCTGTCCCCCACCCGCACAAGCTGGCATTGCTAGGTTGAGATCTGACAAACTCAGCTCTGGTGGGGAGCAGTTCTGGGGTGCTGCCCTGCAAACCAGCCACACCTGCTGTCCTCTCATGGAGCTGGTAGCGCTGCTGAGAGCCCACGGACTCAATCACTTTGCTGGGCTAGGGAGGGCCTGTCCCATGGGTCCCCTGGTTGGGGGAGGAAAGAAAGATGACCCCCCCCAGCTGGTGAGCTCTGGGGGGCTGACAAGCCCAAAGGCAACACTACGGCCTCTGCGGGGGAGCCCAGGAGGTGGCAATGGATGCAGGGGAGCAAGGATGCTCGATCTTTTCCTGAGCTGGCTCATCCCAGAGGTCATGGGTGAGTCCACGAAAAGCAGTGTCTGGGTGTCCCCGGGGGTGCTGGGTGTGCTGGGCGGCACTGGGCTAGGGACATTGATTGGTCCCTGGCATTTTTAATGAGCTGCCCAACCGCAAGCTTTAACCTTGCCCATAATGAGGGTGAGCAGCAGCAATTCCTACCACCACAGCCGGCTCCCCCAGCCTTAATGAGCTAATCAATACTTGTTCTCAGCTTAATTTCCAGCTAATTGCTCTTTAATGACGCCTGGAAATGGGCAGCCTCTTGCAGCGGGGGGGGCAGGCTCCCCCTCCCCAGCGCCTATCCCTGGTGGCAGGGGGTGCTGGGGCACTGGCGGTGGGTCACCTTCCCTGACTGTGTCCCAGCCCTGCTGGCACTGCTGGAGGCTGGGGAAAGGGAGGGTGCAAGGGGGACAGTGGGCACAGGGCTCCGTCCCACAGAGCTAGCAGCACCTTCCGGAGCACCCACCCCAGTCGTGGGGGGGATATGCAGCCCAATGCACCCAGGACAGGCTGAGCAGAAGGTCCCCGCACCCCAGGAGAGTTCCCAAGACCCTCAGGACACTACATGGTGGTGGTGGTCCCCAGGGTGGGCTCATGGCAGTGGCTTGTTTTGGGGTACAGGGAAGGGGGGCGGTGCTGAGGTGGCCGTGCGGGGCTCCAGGATCTGCAGGGCCCGGGTACAGGGACAAGAGCGTCAGGGCGAGGGGAGGGGGACGAGGCCAGCAGTGCCCTGGAGGTGGCAGCAGAGACCCCGCAGCTTGCTGCCTGCACCGCCCGCCTGCACCTCTCCGCCGGGTCAGCCCCTCGGTGCGGAGGCTGGCAGGGGCTGCGGGGGGGTAGGGACGTTTAGGGGGTGCTCCTGTTTGCTGCTGGGTCAGGGATGCGGAGGGGCCGGGGGGGGGGGGAGCCTGGTATGTCGCAGGGCGGTGGGAACCGCGCTAACCCGTCCCCGAGGTGTCAAAGTTGGCACGGCAGCGTCAGCCGCGGGGTGGGCGGCGGGCAGAGGGGGGGCATCCCCGGGAATGCAGCCCCCGCCGCCCGTTTGGTTCCTGGCCCCGTGTTATACGACCTGCTCTTGGATGGGGCCGGTGGAAAAACCCCGGCGAAAGCAGATGGATTCCTGCGGGGAAGGCGCCGAGCCGCATCCAGCCCCGCCGAGCCGCGGCTCCTGCCCCTGCGGGAGGAGGGGCCCGGCAGCCTCCGGCCGGGGACACCGCGGCAGCCTGGGGACCGGAGCATCCCTCGCCACCCGGATACCTCTCCTCGAGGCCGACCTGAGAGCCCGTCCCTCCTGCTCGCAGCTGCAACCGTTTCCCCAAGAATTTGCTGACGGGTTTGTTCTTGGGAGGAATTTGCTCTGGAAAAGCCTGGAGAAACCTGAGCCCGGATGCTTGCCAGGGCCTGGGATGTGGGGCAGGAGGGACCTGCCTGCTGCCTGTTCCTTGTCCCCACAGTGGATACGCGGGATGTGGTTAGGACCCCCGAGAGCTGTGTGACCTTGGGGTGGGCTGGCTGGATCATGGCTGTGTCAGGCTGCTCCGAAAGACAGGAAATGGAGAAGAGCAGCAAGTTTGAGCTGAAACATGGGAAATTTGGTTTATTATCAGAACGAGACTCCTGCAGCCCCAGGCAGTGTGCCAGCAGCACCCCCTGCCCCAGCATGTCCCAGTGACATTTGCCTCTGCCGTGACACAACCCGCATTCCTGTCCCCGCCAGCCCCGATGCTGCTCGGCAGCCCTCCCTGACATGACGTGTGTTGAGTCACTTGGCCCAGCACTTTTTTTCCAGGGTGGGTTTTTTCCTTGGCCTTGTCGGCTGTAAGCCCCAGACCTCTGTGGGGTGATCCAGGAGATCAGCCCAGGGCTGGGAGGAGACAATGGGGCCAGGAGAAGCGGGGCACCCCAGACCGGCCATGACAGCTCTGCCATCAGGGGCACATCCTGGTGACAGAGCTCTGGAGAGATGCCATCCATGGTTGCGGGTCTGCCAGGAGCATCCACAGACTCCTGGCTTCAATGGGACCATCACAGGGGGGGAAAACGATGATGGGGAGCAACCCTCCGGGTAGGGAGGAGGGGGCTTTGGTGCTTAAGGCTCACTGCATCTTCAAAGCCTGACTTCAGGAGCTTCACTGGGCTAGGGCCAATTGAGGAGAAAGGAAGGAAAACCGGCCAGTATGAGTGGGTAGCTGGGAATGTGATTTAGCCTAGTGCTAAGGCCATCCAGGGCTGTGACCACCTTTTTTCCCCTAAAATCTGCTGCCAGCAGTCAGAGCTGCAAGCCCTGGGTGCAGCTGGGTGCCACACTGATTGAATCAAGGTGTGATTGAGCACAACTCCTTGTTAAGCACAGGTTAGCTCTTCCACCCCTCATTCATAGCTGCTGCTATTTATTAGCACATTCAACAATCTCATTAAGCGGGAGGTTTAATTACCTGCCAGGTTTGAGCTCCATCTTGTCTTCCTGAGATGTGCTGCCCATGGCTTCCAGGTGCTGGGTTGTGTTGCACCATAGCTGTAGCGTTCCCTACTCAGATCTGTGGTTGTATTTCACCCCTGGCCAGAGGATCTCTATCCGAAGGTGTGGCCTCCCCCCACCTCGCAGGTGGCAGTTGCTGTGATGGTGCTCGAATGAGTCCAGCCACCTAGAAGCTGTGGTAGCCCCATGAGGACAGGGACACTCCAGGCACCCAGGTATGGGACGTGGGAGAAGGAGCGCGGGCTGCGGCCCTCGTGTGTGGGGAAGGACAGCAGCATGGGGGCCTGTCCCCCCCTTGCCCTCCTGCCAAGGGCAAGAGAGGCAAATGACCAGGGGCTATTGCTGGCCCCACTTTTCAGCAGTGCCTGGGGTTTAAGTGCTCCTGTATTTCTGTACCGGCCAGGAGCTGTATGGGCTGATAGTGGCATCTAGGGCCAGGCTTGCCCCACTGCTTTGCCTGTTGTGTGGGGCAGGGACAGGCCAGGATGTACTTGGCTCAGGGATGCCCGAAGGCACAAGTGATGCTTTGTCCCAAGGTGGGGAAGCAGGGCACAGTGGGGGCAACCCAGGGGGGCTCAGCACCCCCATCTGTGTCACCTACAGCCTGTCCCCTCTCTGCTCTGGCTCTGAGCCAGCGCTGAGGGTGTGTGTAGGGAAACCTCAGCCCCCCCTGACTTTTTCCCTGCTCTCAAAGCAGCTGCAGTCCCAGCTGCTCGGTGACTCGTGGATGAGGGGCCTGAAAACCTGCAGCACGCCAGGACCACGCTCGATGGGCCAGGCGAGGGGAGCCGTGGAGGGAGGCAGCCCTGAGCCAAGGGGCTGGGGGCCGCGGAGGGGGAACGGGAGGCGAGGCTGAAGGCAGAGCCAGCAGGAAACCCCCCTCTGCGGTGGGGGGCTGGAAAGGGGGTTTGGCTGGCAAAGGAGGATTTAGGGGGCCGAAGCCTGGTGCATTTTCCATCGTTAGCTGCGGCTGGATTCACAATGTGACCGAGTGAAAGCTCTGGAGCCCGGAACGAATTTGCAGGAGGGTGTTGGAAAGCAAAAGCAGATTTTTGCAGCGTGGTGAAGGAAACCAGATCCTCCAAGGGGTCCTGCAACAGCTTTGCTTCGCTTGAACTTCACTGGGGAAACAAATCCCACAAATTCCTCACCCGGAGGAGGGAAGTGGGCTGTGGGACACCCCCCCCCCCCCCACCAAGCAGAGTGGCAGGAGCAAGATGCGAATGCACGACGTGTTTGTGCTGAAAAGGCATGCTGGGTCCCCTGCCCCTCAGAGCCAGGGAAACTGAGGCAGGGACCAGTGAGGCAGCTTTCCGGGGGGCTCTGGACCCCCAGTCCTGTGCACGTGGGTTTTGAACTGCTGTGGCGTGGAGCAGTCCCACCACCGCTCCCGACGGCTCTGCTCCAGCCAAGGTAATGCCATTGCTTGCACCCCAATATCTACTTTGTACCTGGCTCCTGGGGTGGGGTGAGCACAGACATCCCCCAGGAATTATCCCCCCTGTTTAATTACAGCAGCTTCTCGACATTTCAGCCTGTATTTCCCACCCAAATTACAGGTTGAGAGATGCTTTTGCCCACTTCCCCAGCCATACCCGCCCCTGGCTTTTTCCCTCCCATTCACCTGTCCCCATGGACCCCTCCAAAGTTGGTCTCTGACGCCCAGCCCCCCACCCTGGTAGCCTCCTACCCTGGGGCATCAGCCCAGGTCCTAGTGCATGTCTTGAGGTGACCCCAGTGTCAGGGTCTGTGGGGAGGTGCCGGTGTTGGGGGCCGGAGTGGCAGAACCAGGGTGCAGGGATGCGGTGAGTGGCGGGACCCCGGCAGGGAAGGGGTGCCCGCCAGCCCGGGTGCCGGTCCAGGGATGGGCGGCCGGCCCGGAGAGGGGCGGGGGGACTCACGTTTCGCTGACATCACGGCGGGCGTCGGAGCAGCCGGGGGCCAACAGCCTTGCCGCCACGGCCACTGCGTGCCCGCGGCCCCCCGAAACCACCGCTGCCCGGCACCTCCGGTAAGTGGCGGCTCACAGCGGGGTGGCTCCCGCCGGGGGGGGGACCCCAGGGGACGCCGTGCCCCTTTCCAGGGCTCAGCCAGGACCCCCAGAGCCATCCCTCGCCTGCACTCCAGACTTGGGGAGCCAGTGACCAACTTTGCAGTTATTCCCCCTTCCCTGCCAGCCTCCCCCCCGCCACATCCATCGGGGCTGGAGCCTTGCTCCATAAAGCCCAGGCTAAGGAAAGGCTGGGGGGATGGAACACCAGCACCGGGACCCCCTGCCCCTTTCCGCCCCTTTCCACCCCTGGGGAGCTTGGTGGTCTCTGCTAAACAGGTCAAAGCTTCCCAGTTTGTTATGCGGGGAGTGCATGTGTGTGTCACCTTGCAAACCCACCGACCTGGCCATCCCCATTGCCCCAGCTCTGGGCTGTGTTAATCCTGGAGGGTGGGGGTTCTGTGGGGTGCAGCTGAGGGGGCTGCAGCCTGCCCTTTGGTGCGGTTCCCAGCAGGAGGGGAGGGGGCAGCCCGGGTCCCCTCCCCAGCTCTGCTTACTGGTGTTGGGCAGCCCAGGGGACAGGAATTTCACTCCATCTCAGGGAAGGCAGCCAGAGTGTAACCAGGAGTTGGGCCATGCTTGTAAAGGGGTTCAGTTTATTGTCAGCCTCTCTGGGGATGGTGAGCCCAAATATCCCCCCTGCAGGGATGGGAAGCCCAGGGGCTACCCCAGAGTAGGCTTGGGGTTTGGGGACAGGGACCCCACTGTGCCAGTACATGCTGACCATGCTGGGCCTGCTGCCAGTCTGCTGACTCCCCACTTGTGCGCTGAGTTCTCCAGTGCTCAGCCTGATGCTTGTGTGATAGTTAGGAGGCTCACAAAGCTTTTTTTGGGGTGTTTCAGCCCCTGCTCGGGTGGGAGGTACCTAAAAAGAGGGGTTACAGTGCAGGGAGGGGAGGAGGACAAAAGCCAGGCACGACTGGGAGCATCCTGCTGGCTCGGCTCCTCTCGGCTGGCTGCCTCCAGTGGGAAAGAGCCCCTTGTCTGTGGGATCAACCGCTCCGCTGCGCTTGTCTGGATGGTGACGGAGGAAAAAAGGGCTCGTGACTCTTGCAAAGCAATGGGGAAAGGAAAGGGGCGCCTGGCTCGAGAACGGCTTTCCTAGAGGAACAGAGCTGAACCATCTGAGCTGTGATGGTGTGCAGCAGCCTGTCCAGCCCCCTGGCTCCCTGGGCTATGGTGGGGTCACAGCAGGCTGGGCTCTGCCCACTGGGCTGCCAGGGAAAAAGGATGAAACCTGGTGGGTCTGGGGCAGCAACCTTTTCCCACCGGAGGATGTTCAGCATCTTGGGTTGGGAGTTGCTTGAGGAGCCTGGCAGGAGTTGGGGACCCACAAGATGGGAAGGGCACGGCTGCGGGGCTGGGACCAAACCCTTCTGGGAGCCAGAGGGATGGGGGATGCTCCCTGCACTGGTAGCACACGTCCTGCCTCCTTGCAGGTCAGGATGGCTCCTCGGATCTAGCCAGGGAGGCGAGAGCAGTGCCAGAGGTCCCTGTCCAAGTGATGGTGGGACCGGGATAGAGGAGCTGCCACAAGGATGTCTGAAGCCAAGACCCTGAGCTCCTCTTGCGTCGTGCTTTCCTTGCTCTCCTTGCACTGGGCTTCGCTCCAGCTGGGCCAGGCTTTTCCCAGCACCTCCGACTACCTCCAGCGGGGCTGGCAGCGGCTGCTGGAGGAAGGAGAGGGCTGTGCCGAGTGCCGGCCAGAGGAGTGCCCAGCGCCACGCGGGTGCCTGGCTGGCACGGTGCGGGATGCCTGCGACTGCTGCTGGGAGTGTGCCAACCTGGAGGGACAGATCTGCGACCTGGACAACACCAACCACTTCTACGGCAAGTGTGGGGAACACCTGGAGTGCCGGCTGGATGCCGGGGACCTGCAGCATGGAGAGGTGCCTGAGCCGCAGTGTGCCTGCCTCTCCCGCCTGGCCCTCTGCGGCTCCGATGGCAAAACCTATGCTCAGATCTGCAGGTTCCTGGAAGTCGCCCGTGCCCACCCTGATGCCAACATCACCGTGGCCCATGAGGGTCCCTGCGAGTCAGGTAGTGCCTCGGGAGTGGTTGTGTGGGCAGCAGGACAGAGGCTCGTACCTCTCGGGAAAGACAAGCAAGTGGGGGCTTGGCTTAACTCTTTCGCTTGGCAGCAAACCCACGGCATCCACAGGGACACAGCAGTGCGGGGGGCTGCACCATAGAGTGGCAAGTCCCCTCTGGTCCCCCCCACCCTGCTGCTCTGGGGCAGTCCCTGTGGATCTGGCATCTGGAAAGGCCTGGGAGCAGCTTCACCAAATGGGAGTGGGATTTATGGGAAGCAGCAAATCCTGCTGGAGCAGATGGGGAAGTTCCAGGGAATTGTTAGCAAATTCTTGGCGGCGGCGCTGGCCCTGAGCTCCCAAGAAATACGGCTGCCTCCTGCAAATGGAAACCTGGGTCAATTTGACTTGCCTGTGTGATTTCCATCTCCTATTTAAAACCCAGCAGGGGCTGAGGGGCAGGCAGTGGTGGGGAAATCGTGCCCCAGCCTGCCCAGTCCACACAGGTCACCCAGTGCTGTCACCACAGCCTGAGGGGCATCAAGGTTGACTCTATTTTCTGTAGATCATCATGTCCTTGATGTTTTCGCCTGGGTATATTTGGAGGTGAAAGCCTTCCCTTGACCTGTGGGTAGGAAGGCTGGTCCTCCTTCCATCCCTCTAGGGAAGGGATACGGGACCTGGAGGTATCAGCTCTGTACAGCATCCAGGGACCTGCTCACTCTCTTAATCACTGTCACGAGCCTGGTGCCAGAGCAGAGGCCTCATTCAGCTGGAAGTTCATCCACCCCATCCATCCTCACCAGTCTCGGGCTGGAGGAGAGCCCCTCGGCCTTTGCCCCACAGGAGGAGCACACTCCAATTGTGCAGGAGAGCTTTGCTTTGTAGCGTTGACTTTATTGAACTGTTCCCTGCTGCACATGTGTCTCTGAGCATCACTGTGCAGGTGGGGAAAGCGAGGTCAGGAGGGATGGCAACCCACCATGGGCCAGGGGGTCTGGAGAGGGAGCCCCCAGCCCCAGATGCGAAGAGGGACCATGTCCTGGGGCAAGGTGAGGGTCTGCCATGGGTGGGAAAGGAGAGGGGCATGCCTCTACATGAGACAAATGGTCCCATCCTGGAGGTGAACAGCCCAGGACAGTCTGTAGGACTTCTTCTGAGCCCACCTTGCTCTCCTGTCCCCCCTTCCCCAGAGCCCCAGATCACCTCTCCTCCCTACGACACGTGGAACATCACTGGGCAGGACGTCATCTTTGGCTGCGAGGTCTTCGCCTACCCCATGGCTTCCATCGAGTGGAGGAAGGATGGCATGGAGATGCTGCTGCCCGGAGATGACCCCCACATCTCTGTCCAGGTGAGCAGTGCATGTAGGACGTTGGACCCAGACTTTCCCAGAGCTTGTGGGCAACCAGACCTTAGGGTGGTCATCCTCTGGGGGAGGCCAAGCCTGGCTGCCTGGGAATGAGAAGGGATGGTTGGAGCCTGCACACCATGAAGACTGGCTGAGACAGGGCTGGTGTCTTGGTGGTAGGAGCCATCAGCATAGCGCTCTTCTGCAATTTTCTCTAGTAGTTTTTGAATGTATGAATATTTTTTAGGACCTGCAGAGACCTGCAGCAGGGGGTTTCCCACCTCCCTACCTTTAGTTTGCTTTGCTTGCTGGCTTCACTTGCAGTCCCACTGGCAGGGCTGGAGGAGAAGACCTCCCGAGGTGCCTTCCAGCCTGTTATCCTCCTGCTGGCTCCCACCAGCAGACTCAGGCAGTCCCTGCCCTTTTCTGCCTGTTGCTCTGAGCAGGACTCCCCTCCCAGCGCTGGCAGGCCCAGGGGTCAGCATCTTGCCCGCAGCCAGCCCCAAATATAGTGCCCAGCTGGGCGGACCCAGCTATTAGAGGTTGTGGGCACAGGGGCCGTGCAGTACAGTCAGGAACCGTCTGGGAGGATGCTGTTGTGGGATGGATGGGGGAAGCCAAAGGAGCAGGTAGGACCTGGCACCATTGCTGGTCCCCCTCCATCTTTCTGACCTTCACAGCACCCCATACGCTGTCGCAGGGTGCGGCCAAGGACCTTCACCCCAAGCAGGGCTACCCTGCCTGGCTGGAGGAGACTCAGCTGTCCTCCGCCCCTGGCCGCTGCACCATAATAGCAGCCTGCAAACACAGCTGCAGCCCAGCTGGGTCAGGAAAAGGCTATTTATTGCTGGGGACAAACAGAAAATAGAATGGTTGGCGCCAGAGCAGTCCTGGGGACCTCACTGCTTGCCAGAACAGGGGACTTGGGGCTCCTCTGAGCCATCCCAGGCTGGCTGTGGCCACGGCACAGATACCCCTTTGCTTCTGCCGTGCTGCAAAGCACCAGCCCCAGCATCTTCCTGCCGTTTGGGGACCATGGTGGCATTAGGGGCACAGCTGGGAGTCCAGGACACGTCTGCAGGGTCCTGCCCAAAGCAGGGCTCCCAGGTCCTTCAGAGACCAAGAAGATGGCCATTTCCCCCAGCTCTCCTGGGTAGTGGAAAAAGGGGGCACCTGCATCCAGGGGGTAGACGCCTGCCCCCAGGGTGGTACTTATTAGGGAGAGGAAAGAGTTTCCCTGGGCTTGTGTCCCCCTTCCCATCCATCCCAGCCCAGGCTTTCCTGGCCCCAGCGCTAACCAAAATCGCCCCCCTCTTGCAGTTCAGAGGCGGCCCCCAGAAATACGAAGTGACGGGTTGGCTCCAGATCCAGGGTGTGCGAGTGACGGATGAAGGCACCTACCGCTGCTTCGCCAGAAACAGGGTTGGGGAGGTGGTGGCATTAGCCAGCCTGACCGTCTTCACGCCAGGTGAGCACCATGTCCTTGTCCCCATCCTCTCATGGGTGACAAGGGGAGGGATGTTTGAGCAGGATGCACTGGTATGGTGGGAACTGCCTGTGCACAGGGCTGTGCTGGGGATGCCCCAGCAAGCTGCCGTGCACGGTTTGGCTTTAGCCCTGGTGGGCAAGGGGGAAGGCACCAAGGTGGACAATGTCACATTGTCCCCGTGCTGCCGTTTCAGACCAGCTCAACCTGACAGGCTTTTCCCTGCCGAAGCCCCACACGACGCCTGAGGACTACGGGGAGAGCGAGGAGGACTATTACTAGCCCGGAGATGGGATGTCCAGCTGCAGACACCACCTTGCCCATGGTGGCTGTTCCTGGGGTTCGGGGACCTCTCCAGAGCAAGCACCCCCAGCCCAAAACTCCTTCTCTGAACAGTTCTGGTACAGCAGCCTCTTTTATTGGGGTGGAGGACAGGGTGACACATCCCTTTGCTGAGGGTGCTTGGGGAAGGGTTGCTGGCTGGTTGATGGCGCAGGGCTGGGACTAGGGGTGGCTGGGTCTGTCCTCCAGGCACCGAGTGGGAATGTGGCAGCAGGTGGGACACTGCAGGAAGAGCCATGCTGTGTGTGACAAGGACTTGGTGCTGGGGGTAGAGGCAGCCCTCCCTGGGAGAGGAACACCAGGGCAGGGACATCTCTGCCTTCTGCGAAGCATTTTGGGGAAGCCAGAGCAGTGGGCTGGGACCTAGCCGTGACACCCAGTGAGTCACCCCTGGGGCTGATCTGCATTACCCAAGTGCAGGGACAGTCAGGCTTCTCCCCGGGACCTGGGGAACTTACTGCCAAAACCATCCTTCTTCCCATTTAGTTTTTAACCAGAAAAGCAGTGATTTGAGGAAATCAGACACTTGTGGTTTTGAGTGCTGCCCTTTTCTCCAGCCCAACCACTCATGTGGTCAGAAACACTTTGGCCTTTTTGACTGACTTTGTGCTTTCCCTTCCATGCAACTCTTTACTTTGACATTTCAGTTAATGTTAGTTAAAATATACACGTTGGTCAAAGCCGACACAGACCAGACAACTGTTCTCTATCTGCAAGGGTTATTCTTGGGTGAGGGAGAGTGCAAACGCTATGGATGCTACCTTGTCCTTTGCAGTAATGCTTGGGCTGAGGAGTCCTCCTGCCCATCCTGGGGCTCACGGCTGGTGCTGGTGTGGGTCCTGCCCCTCTCACCCCACATGGGGATGGGGGTACCCACCAGACCATCCCCTGCACAGTGGGGATGCATCAAGCTGGCTCTTTGCACCCAGATTTGTTCCGGTCCTATCCCATCTCTGCCTATCCTCATCCTGGGGTCCTGTGCCCCGTGGGTGGCACTGGGGGTCTCCACCCAGGTGACCATAGCCCTGCCAGCAGGGAGGGAGCAGACCAGCTCTGTGCCTGACTGGGGAAGGACAGGGAGGCTCCCATTTCCACTGGAAATGCTTCATTTTTTAAAGAAAACCCACCTGCCTCAGCGACCTGGAAATTTAGAGCAAATTCATTTTAGGGGAAAGTGGGAAAGAAACCTAGAGCTGTGGTGTGCTGCTCCATGCCCAGAGAGGGCTGGAAGGACCCAGGGCTGAGCTCACAATCAAGGGAGGATTTGCCCTCCCCCCCACCCAAACCAGCAGCATTTACAAGACTTTTGAGACTCGAAACCTCCCCGTGGACCAAACTGTTCCTTGTTACTCAGTCCCAGCTCCAGGGAGGTCCAGAGCTGCGGCAGGGAGCCAGACCCTGGGAGGAAGGAGTTGGCTTGTCCCCAGGCAGGAGTGGGCAGGATGCGACGAGGCTGGCGGCTCGGGGGCTGTGCTGCTCTCCTTCCTCCTTTTTTTCCCCTGTTCTTTTCTTCCTCTTTCTCTCGAGAGCTGGCTCAGGCGATGCAATTATGGCATCGAAACCTGAACAAGCAAATAAAAGGGATTTGTCTGGAGTTGGCAGCAGAGCAAAATTCCTGCACCCGGTGAGGCTGGGCTAGCCCTGGCCCCTGCGCTGCAGCCTGATGGAGCACAGCTGCCCGAACTTCTTCTCGGCCGGGGAAATGCAAAAGCCACCCTTAGTTTCTCCTTCCATCTAACAGCGTAATAGCATCCTCCTAGGGCTGCTACATCAGAGTCGGAGGGTGTCGGGAGATACAGAAACGTGCCATTTGCTTTTATTTTGCTTTTTTGGGATGCAAAACCTGCTTTTGGAAGAGCTGGGGTGATTTCACCCATCCTGATCCCCTCCTCATTTCGCACACAGACCAGCTGGTGGAACTGGGCCACGCTCAGGCTGAGGCTGCCATGGGGAAACCTGAGAGTGTCCCGGCGCTTCAGCAGTTGAGAGCCACTCACTGGGCTCCCCGCCGGTGCCTGGGGCTGGCCCCCGGCCAGGGCTGCCATGCCAACCCTCCCCAGGGCCAGGCTCCCCTTGCCCGCGCTGGCACGAATTCAGGTCACACCGGGTGTGGGTGCAGCGCTGGGTTGGCTGGGGGGGGCGGATGGGTCGGACCCCCACCCCTGGCTCTCCATGTGCTCTGTGGGGTGATGCCCTGCCCGGGCACAGGTGGGCATCCACAGTTTGGGCTCAGTCCTTGCCTTCCTCAGCTCTGCACCTGGTCCCTGTGGTAACCCCCAGGATGCTGTTGGCTCCCGCTCCTGCCCTGCAGGGATGGCAGAGGGGATATGGTGGCTGAGAGAGTGGGGAGAGCCCTTGGCCAAAAGTTTGGCAAGAGCCCTTGGCCAAAATTAACCAAACTGGGGGCTGTGAATCCCAGTTTCCACAGATCCCAGTGCATGAGAAGGCTGTTTGAGCTGCAGGCTGCCAGCTCAGCCAGTACTGGGGCTCTGCTTCCCCCAAGATGAGGAGCAGCAGAATGGCCCCAAGGGCACGGAGGGGGCTGGTGTCCCCCCGCCCCAGCTCCCAACCTTGCCATTTCCAGCCACTTAAAAATTAAAGGAGTCAATATTGCTGCACGGCTGGAATCGGTCACTGCCACAGAGCTTAATTGAGGTTATTTGTTGGCTCCACACACATTTGGTCAGCTCTGCTGCTGGCTGCTCGGCTGCTTCCCGCAGCCCCTGCCCCAAGGAGGGGGTCCCTCGGACTGTGCCAGTGGCAGATGCTCTGCTCAGGTCCGAGCATCTGGAGGATCGTGGGGACCCAGGCAAATTTTGCCTGGTGTCAGTGTGGGGACAGAGATCATGTCAGAGCAGTGTGCAGCACTGAATCCCTTCACAGACTGATTTTTGGGGCGGTTGCTTTCCGGGGGCGGTGGGGGCAGAGGGGCCCCAGTGGCTCCTGCCAGCCCAGCTGCTGGCACTCAGAGCAGCAGTTCGGCCCAGATGTTGGGCTGATGTCAGGCACGGGATCAGCTGGACTGGGAAGTGCTAATGTGGCTGCTGGCCCTAGGCATGTGCCAGCCCTGGCACCTCCTGGCCACCTGGGGTGAGCGGGGTGCAGGCATCTCCCTGGGCACCGGAGGTCACCGCAAGGCTGGGGACAAAGAAAGGGAGGGGCTCATCCTGCTGGCACCCGAAAGACCTTGAAGGCACACGCTAACGGAGCCAAAACCTTGTGGTTAAAAACACACTGGACCCCAGCCCTTGCGGGGACATGCACAGGGCTGGCACTGCCCTGCCATCATCAAGCATTTAGGCCACCACCGTTGTGTACTTGCAGCCCTGGGTTCTAGGGGAGAATTTCAGGTAAAACAGCCCTCCCCAGCCCCCAAACCAGCTGCTTTCTGCCCTAAACCTGCAATTCTCACACCCTGCTGCAGGCTGCCAGTGGGACCTTGACTCTTCCCACCGCTCCAGCCTTTGGTGCAGGAGCACCATGCAGATCTCCAGCCTGCCCCAGGGACCACCTCAGGCCAGGAGGCCACCAAGATGGTCAGCAGCAGCTGACCCAGAGATGACACCAGGGTGCCCTGCTCCCCGAACAGCTCATCTGGTGCCTTCCCCATTCTTGCACTCCCCCAGTGATGCTCATAACTCACCTGGCACCAGGCACCCAGAGCAGCCACCAAGCCGCAGGGTTTTGTGGTCTGTAGGGAAACCACCAAGTTTGGCAGGTAAATATGGTCCAGCAGCAGAAACGCGTTGTTTCTCTTTTTATCTGCCCCCGGGGGTGCCGGGATCTGCCCTCAGCCCGGGTAAGGGCAGAAGGCACATCTGCACCTCCACCCTAGAGTCCAGGTTGGGGCCACCGGCGCGATTAGCCGCTAAACAGTGCCATCTCCTGGCAAAGCCACCGGCCACGCTGAGCCCTGCCACCATGCAGGGCGACCAGCGAAGGCGCCACATGGGGCCTTGGGCACCCCTTGAGCACCTTGACCCCCCCGCAAATCCAGCCCTGCCTGCTCCATCCCCTCCCCTTACCCCCTGGCAGCAGCTCTGCCTTGCTGGGCGATGCCATCCCGAGGGATGCAGGTGCTAAACTGTCCCTCGGGATGCTCACGGGAGCCAGAACATCCTCGTGACACTGGCTTTGGGTGGCTGCAGCAGGCACAGCTGGGATGGGGCAGAGCTTGGAGATGATCAGCTGCTGTGTTGGGGGGTGTGCTTTAAACCAGTGCTGCAAAAAGGTCAAAACACCTCTTGGCTCCCCTGTTAGTCCCCCTGCACCGTGGGTAACTCCCATGAGAGATGGATGACTTCTGTCAGGGGTGTCAGCAAGCCTGAGCTGAATGCTGGTCACACCTGGAGGGAAACTGGCAGTGCTGTAACCTTGCCCTGCCAACAGGTAAACTGAGGCACAGAACAACCAGGCATGGGGAACTCAACCAGAGCCACAGAGACAAGCAGGGCAGAGCAGCCAGCTACACCCAGGACTTCTGTCCTCAAACTGTCCCCAACCCTGGGGGGTTGGGGTTGGCATTTCCCTTGTGGCCTTTGCACAGCACCTCTTTGCCCTGCCGTGCTGGTTCAGGGCGAAAATAAAAAAAGCAAGACCGCTTCCCTGCCTCCACCCAGCATTTACGCCATCTGATAAACAAAATGGAAATAAATCCTCCTGCATTTGCAGCAAATAGGTCTCCACGGGGGGTTGTTTTCAATAATTCAAATGCTGCTGCAGAGCAGAGCCCACGCCAATGGGTTTTAATAAACACAGCCGTAATGTGACATGCAATTTATTATTAAGCTTAAAACAGGAAGCAAAGTTTAATAAAAGCACCAGGTTCCCTGTATCAGTCATGGCAAGTGGAGGAGGGGGTGCTAGCTGTGGGGGGAATCTGGCCGAGCCAGCTGCAGGGGGACACCGAGCACGGTTTGCTTTGCCCGAGCTGGGACCACAGGGACCCCGGTCAGGGCACGGAGATGTGAGCCAGGGCAGGAGAAAACAGGGATTATTGCATGGACGGGGGTAAGGTGTGAAATGCTGCCTGCACCCTGAGTGCTGCACCCCCTACCGCTGCCCAGCCACCTAGGGCACCTTGGCAGAGCTCTGCCCTGGCATCACAGCGTGCTTGCGAGGGCAGATTAAAGCCTTGGGTTTCGCTCCCCTCCCTCTCCCCCAAGAGTGTCTCACCTGCATCCCTTCCCACCTCAGCTGCACCTGGGCAGCCCTGCCCTGCTCCCTGTTGCCACCCCGGGGCTGCCGTTAAAAGCAGGCAGAGAGGGCAGCTGAGCTCCTGGGGACAGCCTGGCTGCTTAGGGTGAGGTGCTGCAAGGTCTGGGGGCAGGAGCTGGTGGCTGGCACTGCAGCAAGCCTGTGTGCTATCTGTGGGGCTGTATGGACATGTCCCTTCAGGCCCCCGCGGTGGCTCAAGGGGTGGTGACAAGCAGTGGCTCTGCGGGGAGGTAGCTCCGCTGAGGGATGGAGATGGGTGTGAGGTGGCTGGTCCAGTCACATCTGGAGGCATCTCCGTGCACAGATGAGGTGTGAAGGAGGTGGCAGCATCCCACATTCATCACCTAGCAGGAGCCCAGCACTGCTTTCTTGCTGTCCCTGCTGTCTGCTTCCCTGGACACTTGAATACTGACATTTCCCCCAGGGATGTGGCTTTTTTTGCCTCCTCTCCTTTGGTCTTGTATCTTTGCAGCTCCCTTTCTGTTTGGGAAGGGCCCTGGCAAACCCCAGTATCTAATCCCACAGGGACCAGCACAGCACCTGGAAGAGGTGTGAGATATGGTGCAGGGACCGCCTATGCTGGTCCCCTATGGAAATGGGGTTTGTATGACTGTCCTGCACTCTGGTTTGGGGGAATGGCCTCAAGGAGAGGCAGTTCCCTGGATGCAAGGTTTGCTCTTGTTATATTAGACAACAGAGTCCCTTCCCCACCAGGGCAGTGAGAGATGGGGGGGCTTTGTCTCAGTTCAGCCAAGCAACAGGCTGGGGCTGAGCCAGGGCCTCCAGGGCACCTGCACCTCCTTCCTATATATAGCTATTCCTATAGGAGCAAGCAGCCACCTATCTCAAGGGGGGCTTTTCAGCCAGATAAAGCCATGCAGGCAGCCTCCTTCCTCCAGCTTGGCTGGAGTGCTGGCAGGGCTGTGCACGGGGCAGCTTTTGCAGGCTGTTGAGCTGGTGGTGTTGACAGCAGAGGGTTCATGCTGGGATTGATGCTAACACCCTCCAGCTTCTGCCAGCACCGGTGCTTGGTGGAGCCTGTAAAAGGCTTTAACTTCATACTGTTTTTTTCCCAGCTGTGTTTGCTGAAGGCTTTGAAAGCCCAAGGGCTGCTGATATGACTCTATGTGTGTCCACTACCGAGGCTGCGAGTGGCATGTTGTACCTGGATCATGGTGTCTTGCCTGTGCCCTGGAGGTGACTATCCCTGGGCAGGACCATCAGGAGTGGCAGCAGCCCAAGGAGGGGCTGGAGAGCCCCCACAGCTCTCCATGTGAAAGAATGGGGGGGGTGTCTCCTTTTAACACAAATGGTTTTTGGTCTTCACCGACGTCAAACTGGAAGGTGGAAGGACCTGCCTTTGGTGGTATGTGGAGATGGTCCTGGTTATATCTCAGCTTGTGGGCTTGTCTGGTGTCCTGGGTCTGCTCCCCGTGCCCGGCACCACTCCCCTCGATCAGGGCTTTCCCTTCTGTGTGGGGCTGGAGCATGGGACCAGGATTTGGCCCCATGGAGAGAGGGGGATGAACAGGAGTGGGGAAATAACCCATGCCTGTATACAACTTGTGGAGAGCACAGGTACCCTTCGGAGAGCTCCTGGGACGGGTTATCTCGGAAGCAAGGAGATGCTCAGCAGGGACCTGCCTTATCTGAGTGCTGGTTGCTGTCTCTCCTCGCAGCCCTTTCTGCCCCGGTGCTGCTCTCTGTCACTTCTCTGCTCCGTAACAGCCGGAGGCAGGCGGAAATGGGAGCCCCTGTGCCTGGTCCCTGCTGGAGCGCACTGTTTCGGAAGTAGGGGGATATCTGGCTTGCAATTACTGTGCCTTTGGCTTGGCAGGCCTAAAAGTGTGAGTGATGGGGTCTCTGCAGAGCAGTGCCTGAGCCCCAGTGGGTTGGGAAGTGCTCGGACCCATCACCAGCCTCCCTGGCTGTCTGGGCTGAACCGATTTGGGAATGCGGGACGGGAGCCTGGGACAGCAACTCTGGGGTGAGAACCCCAAAAATTCACCTGGCTGGCTGTCCACATCCAAAGCACAGCCTGGGCCCTCCCCTTTAATAATGTCCCTCTCCCAGACACGGTGGGGAGGAGAGGCAGAAGCAGTGGGAGACTCTCATCTCCCATTCCCATCCACCCTTCTTGCTTTGCAGCCTTGTGTTGCTGTACGCAGTGCAGGGGGTGGCTCTTCAGCATCTCTCCAGGGCATCTGCTACAGCCAGTCCTTCCCTGCCAGGAGAGCTCAGGTAGGAAGGAAAAAAAAAAAAAAAAAAGGAAAAAGAAAATCTGTTATTGCTGGGGTCAGTGGGACCGAGAAGGTCTTGGGATCCCTGGACTGGGGTGTCATGCAAGTACAGCTGTAGACAGTGGATTGAAGCCCTCGTGTCTGTAGATAACAAACCATCAGCCACTGGGCTGCTGTGGTTGCAGGACGGGAGCAGCAGTTCCCTTGCCAGCATTTTGGGAGGGAGGATGCTGCCTGTCCTGCTCAAGGATGGAGGAGTCAGAAACAGGTGTTGCTGATTTCAGCTTAACAGGAATCACTTTAAACATGGGGAGAGGGCTAAAAGCACCGAGCACGTTAGGCAGGTGTCCTCAGCAGTTGTCCCAAACTCCAGCTCTCTCCCACCCCCAACTTGCCCTGGCCTTGGGGAAGGAAGGGTTAAGCTGAAGGTCTCAGCAAAGCAAGTGCTCTCCAAAAAGCCAGCCAAGCTACCCAAATGCTGGCCTCCCCTCTGCGCCCACCCTTATCCATCTCTCTTATCTGCCCTGGGCAAGAGGAGGGCATTTCCCCTCCTCGGACTGACAAGGACCAGAGCTGGCGACAGGCGGAAACCAGTGCTGACTGCACGCAGGGCTCGGGGAGGCCATGGCCATGGCGTCCCGGCTGCAGGGTGGCCTGTGTAGCTGCAGGTCACAGATGTGGAGGGACGATATGATCCACCATGGGGCTGGACCCACTGAGGGTGACCTCTGTCCCTGGCTTTCCCATACAGGCTGTTTCATACTCCAGAGAAATCTCATTTCTGCATTCTGTGTGTAATGAGTTGCTGGGTCTCAGCTCCTCTCTGGAGAGCAGGGCTCATATCACAGGGGATGGCAGCTCTGCGAGGTCTAAGTACCCTCTGGGCACTGATATCTGGCAGCCTAGTTTGGGGCGGCATCATGCAGTCCAGGCAAGCTGGGGCTCAGCTCTGCCTGTGCCAGGGGTGCAGGTGTGGGGGGGTCCAAAGAGGTAGGGTTGTCTCACCCGGTGAGGGCTGTAGTGTGAGCGAGGTGCCAGGGCACGTCCAGCAGCACGACGAGCTCTTCCGACATGAGGCAGGCTTGGATGGGCTGTTTAATTAAATGTGAAGGGCTCTCGCACTTCACAAGCTGCAGCCCTCACCGCAGCCTGAGCGACTTCGGGAAAGAGGCCTTTTATTAAAAGAGAGAGAGACTCTGGCTCTGCCAGGCAGCCATCAAATGGCACATTTAATTGTCTCGGCTCGTTTAGCTGTCGCACGGGGAGGGACACGCTCTGAGCTCTTCAGCCTTCCCTATACGTCCTCCCCGGCAGGCACACGTGCTGCCTGCATCCCAGGTGCTCCTGCTGCCCTCCAGGAGGGCTGGGGAGGAGGAGGGGCAGATGAGCCTCCATCCAAGGATGGCACTGGGGGCTTGCCTGGGACTGGGCAGAGCCCTGGCTTGCTCAGTGCACTGATGGCCCAGCCTTCCCAGGGTTGAGCACCGGGGTTCAAAAGGGCTTGGGAAAGCAGCTGGGGAGATGGGAGCCTCCTGGGGTCATGGCAGCTGTCTGGAAGGCATAGGGTAACTAAGTGGCAGCTTAAAAGTATCTTCTCATTTATTCCCATAGTATAAATGAGGCAGAACACTTCTGGCCCCAAAGGTTGCAGTGTGGCAACCTCAGTGTATGAGCCATGGGCCAGGATAATTGTGCTGCTCCTCTCCTCTAGGAACTTAAGTCCTTGGAAATACCTTCTGGGCTCTGCACCCTCCCAGCAGCAGGGAGCTGGCCTGTTCAGGGTGCACGTGGAGGGAGAAAGGACCCCTGGGTGGCTTTGCTTTAAATCTGCTGTCTTGCCACTGGGCTATATGGAGGGATTGAACTTGGGTTCGGCTGCCGGTACAGAGCCCATAGTCCTTGGGGAGAGGCTGTTTGTTGGAGTGAGGGGAGATGCCCCTGGGGGGAGTCACAGCCTTTCCCTTGGCAGTGCAGGAGCAGCCATGCCAAAGCTCCCCATTTGGAGAGGGGAAAGAAAAAAAGATCAAGAGGGGGAGGAAATACAGGGTTTTATCAAAACCTCCTACTTCAAAGTTGTCCAGCTGAAGTGCTCCCCCTTGGTTTAATTTGAAGTGATGTTTCCTTCAGCAACTGCAGCTAAATGGCATCAAACGAGGCTGAAACAGCCGGAAAGCCTGGAAAGGAAAGGCACCGTTTGGGAATGGCTCGAGGCAGACCTTCTCATTGGGGTCATTTGTGAAAGCTTTTCCACGGGTATGAAAACTACCAGTGCTGGCATTTCTCATCCCTCAGCTCATGGCATGGGGTGAAATCCAAACCCTTTTGGAAAGTGGGAACGGGGGTGATCTCCCATCCTGGGTGCCTGGGGGTGGCTCTGCCCCTCTGAACTGGCTGCAGTGTCTGTGCTCGTGAGCAAGGGGAAGGCAGGAGATGGACACCTGGGTGCTGCTCTGCCCTGAGGAGCCGGCGCATCTCCCAGGCTTGCAGTTCCCAGCCTGCAGCACCCCTGAATCCAGATGCTGGGCGCTGCTTTGGCAGCCCTTCCGCACAGGGGAGAGCTAAACCAGAAACCAGACTGCGGTGAGTGCCAGGGGAAGGGACTCAAATCCATCTTCCTGATGAACCCCTCCAAACCCTCCTGGAGCGGAAAAGGCCAGCCCCTGCTCCTGCTGCCCGGGGAATTCCTGTGCGGGGGCAGCAGGGGAAAAGCAGCACGTGCTCCCCTGTCACAGAAGCCCTTAGCTACTAAAAAACTGCCTGGGAGGCAAAGCAGCTGGCTTTTCCTGGGAGATCTCAATGTGCTCCTGTCCGCTGCAGAGGAACTGATTTTCCCCATCTGGCTGGAAAATGGAGAGAAGGTACATTGAAGGCAGCTGTGCCCTGTCTCTGCTGGGGTTAGTGGGGCCAGGTGCCTCCTGGGCATTGGGTCTGGTCACTGGGAGGACAAAGGTGGTCAAAACAGACCAGCAAAACTGAAAGCTTCTCTGGAGAGAGGGACATGTCCTGGGAAACAGAGAGAAGGTCATGGTCATCTCTTCCACCTCCAGTGATCAAAGAAGTGTCTTAATGGCAGTAATTATGCAAGCATTAAAGCCACTGGCCAGGGAGGAAAGAGAATGACAAGTCATCTGGCACTGCAGGCGGAGGAGCGATGCTCAGAGCTGTCCGTCTGCTGTGGACTGCTCCTAACAGTGCATCCAAACTTTCTTCCACCCAAAAGACTCGAGTGTTGTGATGGTGGCAGAGCTGGGACACTAATCCCAGATTTTCTTACACTAAATCTCAAGGGGGAGATGCTCAAATAACATGTTTGTGCTTGCAGTGGTGGGAGCTCCATGGAGCAGAAAGCACCTGAGCACTTGCTCTTTCTCATGCTCATCCTGAATCCTTGTTGTTTGGGGAAAGGTCTCTGCCAGTATTACATGAAGTCCTGAGGCTGCATGAAGAGGCAAGGAGGAAAAAAATTCCCTTTCCCATAAAAGTGGAGTGAAAGGAGCTGTAATTTCTCTTCTCCCAGTCCAGCAACCCCACGTCCTCCGCAGCAGATCCGTTCCAGCGCTGGTAGGGTTGCTGCTTTCTCAACTCTCCCCCCTCCTCGCCCCCTCTTCTGCCTCCCCCCGGCTCTGCTCCACACGCTCCCTGCTGCTCTAGGATGATACAGGCGGGCGCAGAGTTCATGGGAGCCATACCTGTGCTTTGTCTTCATCTGTCACCCCTCCTGACAGTCAGATCCATCTTAAACTGGGAGCGAGAGGGAAGAGAGGGAAGCAATAATTAACCTCTGCGCGGGCCGCTCCCGAAATGCTGCAGTCTGGTGATGCACGAGGAGACGTCCCTGACACTTTTATTGCTACTCCAGTGCCGTGCTGCGTCTGTAGGAGGTGATTTGGCCAGGCTGGGATACCTGAGACTTTCATTATGGTTGAAGAGCTGCTGGCACCCGCAGCCCTTCCCTGCTGGGTGCATTAGTGAGGGCTCCCCACCACCCCCTCGCTCACGGAGCTGGGGGGCAAAGCTCGTTTAGGGGGTGTGGAGGCAGGCTGGGTCACAGTTTTCATGGTACAGTCCTTTTGGGGGGTGGGAAAAAGGGTGTGTGTTTAGATTTAGGGGCTGGAGTTGTCTCTGGTGTGGGTGGAATATAGGTGTGCAGCAGCAGAGCTGGCGGAGTGGTCTGGGATGGGTAGTTCCAGCCCCAGGATGGGCTGTTGGGATGTGCCTGAGGTATAGGGCAGGAGTGTGGGTGTTACGGAGTTTGAGCTCCCATTACCTGTGACAGATCCTAGGTGGCAACCTTGTGCTGGACTGGAAAGTTTCCTCGATGGGGACATGAAGTGGGGAGAGGGGCTGAGGGCTTTTGGGCTCACAGCTTTTGGGCTGTGCTGGACCGTAATGCCACCTTGGCAAGGGACAGTGCCGAACATCCCCCTGGGTCCCTGCAGCTCCCTGCCCTGGGTGCCTGTGGGTCCCTGTGCTGGTGCCCTTGGGGTGTGGTGGCCACACAGCCACCTTCCAGAAAGGCTGAGACAGCAGTGATGCTGTACAGATGACAAAGTCATCTGCACACCTGCCTGTGCAGGACCTGGTAGCAAAGGAGCCCTGCAATCAAAGCAGCGTTAGTGGCCAAGTTCCATGACATGCAAAGACAACAGTTGTTCTTCTGAACCCAGTGGAGCTCAGGAACAAACACAGCCTGACCCTGCATGGAAACTGGGAAAAGCCATCCAGGGGTTGGTATCCGGCTGGGTTGTCTGCTTCTCACTTCTGCAGGATTGCTGGGCCGTCAGTCAGAGCAGTGACTGCGTTTCATTACCTGCCGATGCCCGTTCAGCAGATGTTGCAGCCTCATCTCGTATGAGCATGAGAGAAAATCAATGCCAAAAGCGCTTGGCAGCCAAACCGTGAGTTGTGCTGATCCAAAGCGGCTCATGGTCAGGCTGGTGATGTATCAAACTCCTGGACCTCTGTGCGGGTGTGTGGAGGCTGGGGAAGGATGGGGCAGCACTGGTCAGAGATGGGGACCAGGTGCAGAGCCACATCCTGGTGTGGGATGTGCTGTTGTGCAGTGTCTTACAGTGCCCTGGACATGGAAAGTCCTTTGTTGGGGGAGGAGAGCAGAAAGGGCTCCTTGGGATGTATCTTTGGGATAGCACCAGCATGTTGTGGGTTGCAACCAGCACATTGCCCATGAGGTGGGTTACAGCAACTGTTCCTCCCCAAAAATGGTCCCAAGTAATCAGGACTGTGAGCAGGCAGGAGTCTGGCATCAGATCCTACTGCTGTCCCCAGGGTCTGCAGCAAGGGGTGGCCATCCAAGGGCTGTGAGCTTCCCGGGATGGAGGGTCGGTGGGTCAGTACCATCTCCTGGGTGGGAGGGTGGATGTGCCACTGGAGCTGGCACAGGGAAGAGCCATGGTGGGATTTCAGGCCCAGAGAAAATGACTTGTAGGGTCTGGTGGACTGAGCTTATCAAAATGAGCATGAGGGCCCCTGGTTCCTTTGTGAGGAGGAATCGCCAAGTGCTGAAGGATTGGCTTATGAAACTAAGAAAGGGGGAACATGAGTCTGGACCTGAGTTCAAACAAAGGAAAAAACCACTTAAAAATAAGATCCATTTTGTTTTCCAGTTGTTTAATAATGTTGAAATAAGCCCCTGAGGCAGACTGATATAACCTGGCCTGGGTAGTTTCGGAGGCACCTGCAGAGGATCCTGGCACCTCTCCTAGCCTTGAATTCTCTAGTTACAGCCTCAGTCCTGGCAGGTTTCTTACTCCATGTCCTGGCACCCATGTCTTGTGAACTGTCAGCCTCATCAGTGTCCCCAGGCTGTTTCTAAGGGGTCCAGGTAAAGCCACCAAGAAAACCAGAGGTGGCTTCTGCACAGGCCAGGATTTGGGGCAAATTCCTAGTGGGAGACAGTCTCTGTTTTAAAGAAAACAGAATCTCCGCATGTAAGAATTTCATATCAGTTGGAGATGGAGAAACTGAGGCACAGAGAGTGAGACTGATTTTTCTCAGCTGAGGCAGGGACCTGGTAGCAAGCCCAGAGATGACTCGAAGTCTCATACAGCTTCCCTCTTCTAGCTGAAAAAGCATCCATTGAGAACACGTCATCAGACTGAGGAAAACCATCTCCAAACTTCCCAGTTCGGCCTTCAAGGGGGAGTTTGCCAGGGGTAGAGGGGGGAAAAAAATCTCCCAAACATCTGAAATGCCCGAACAGGCTGCAGATGAGGCCATGCACAAGTGCTGCCAGCTCCCTGGCTTATGAGCGGCGGGGAGACTCGGCCTTTCCCTGCACAGATGGGGTTTTAATCAGGCGCAGTTTAAGCACATGGGTGTTCAGCACTAATCCAATTTCCCTCCATTCATTAGGGTGGTTATTCATCACTCGGGAATGATGAAAGGCTGCAAGCCCACGTGGATGCTGGAGAGCGGTGGTCCTGCTCCATGCCGGCATGCGGCCATGAGCCCTTCCCTCGCTGGTGGGGATGGCAAGTGAACTGCTGGATGATCCCAACCCCTTCGCAACACCAAATTGCAAGCTAGTCTTGCTCTGCCAAGCGCTGGAGACCAAGTCATCTTAGGCTCGTCCAGCAATTGGATGGGAAACTGGCTGAACAGCCAGGTAACTCACACAGACGGAAAGCTGTTGAGTTGGGAGAGGGCCTGAAGGAATGGGAATCCATAGCCCTGCTCTTATTCATCAGATCCCTGCGTCACTCCTGAGGGTTAATTGTAGGATGAAGGTTGCAGGGCAAAGCCAGCCTCCCGTTTCTTGTGAGTCCACAAACAACCATGTTCAACAAGATGGACCCAACCCTATGGAGAAAGTCCATGAGAGCAGAGCTATGGGGAGTGGGTGAAGGGATGGCAGATGCCCCAGGCTGGGGCAGAGCTTGGGTATAACATCAGCTGGAACAGCCATGGGTGAGGCTGCACAGGGAAGGCAGCTGCTTTCAGTCCTCATTTGCTTCTTCCAAGGGTTTGGCAGATGCACTCCCACCTCTGACACCCAGTGCCTGGGCAGATGGGTCAGGAGGCTGCCAGAGCAGGTCCTGGCTCTTCCCTGGAACCCTGCCCTTCAAAAAAACCAAAAAGACAAGAGATGTGTCTCCCTCTGTTCCTTTCACCCATATGTGGAGATCAACAGACCTTAGCTTTCCAGAGACAGCAAAGATTGCACATATGTTTCCTGTCCTGTTTCCAGTGCAAATATTCTGGCCATTAAGGGCAAAAAAAGTAAATTACCCTCCATGGTTGGTATAAATTTTGGTGTGAGGCGAATGAAAGGGGCTGCAAACACCGTACAGGAGGAATCAAAGGCTGTTGAGCGGATGCAAGTGTGTTTCCCTGCTGCATTTATTCCCCCAGCCTTAGTAAAGGGCAGTCGGTAGCGTGGCTCCCGGGGATGAGAATTACTGCCCTGCCCCAGGGAGCTAAAGGGTAACTACCAATTAGCAGCTGGAGAGTTATTGGATAATTCAAATTATCATGAGGTGTCTGGGGACCTCCGGGTCATCGCCATGGGGCACCTGGGCTGTGAGCAGGTATTTAACCGTGTTCTGGAGTGAACCAAAGTGATTTCCACATCCTGGCTGGGGCTGGTCCTGCAGACCCCACTTGGGGGTCCCAGCGCAGAGCCCAGGAGGGGCAGACAGTGAGAGCTGCTTACCACTCACAGAGCTGAGCTCCACAGCTCCTGCCCAGTCTGTCTGTCTGTCCTATGCCCTCTGTGGCTGGAAGCTGGGTACTAATGCATCCTAGATGCTGTTGCTCTGGACCAGGAAGCTGAACACATCTTTGGGGCCCTGAAATCGCCTCCAAGCTGCCTGCTGGCAGGGGCTCTCCTTGGCCTCCCCACTTCCCCCTTATCTTTCCTCTCCTCTGCAGGATCCCTTCTCCAAAGCACTGACACCTCGGTCCCACCACCTGAACCCCTCATTTATTCAGTCTCCAGCTCATGGCATCCTCCAAAACCCCACTGGCATCCTCGCAGCCCCCTGCTTTCCTCGAGCCCCATTCCCCTCCCTCCCCAGCACCCCGCTTCCCCGACCCTGGCCGAGCAGCGAGGCACTAATGCCGGCACCTCTCTACCTTCCGAAAGGGGCTGGTGGTTGTGTTTGACGGGTGCAATCCATCTCCATCATTGTAATGACCGTTCCCATTAATCGGCCATAAACTAATAAAGTAAGCACTTTCCCCTCCATCCCCACCACCCCCCCTCCAAACTTCATTAAGTCTTTAGTACATTAATATGTCTTACTTAGTGTCTGCTTTGGCCTCTGTTTGGGTTTTTCTTTTTTGTTCTTTTTTTTTTCCTTTTTTTTTTTTTTTTTGCTGTGGGTAGCATGGATTTACCTGATGATGTTATTCCCTGCAGCCCTGAGGAAGCTTTGACAGCCCAGGTCATCCCTACGGCGGTGGAAGCATCACACGTGCTGGCGAGTTGAGAAGAAAGGGACAGGGATAGGGCTGGGAGGGGCGGAGGGAGGGAGGAATAAAAGATCCCGTACACCTCCAAATTAAATTTGTGATGCCTGGCATCAGATGGGCCCGCAGCCAGAGATTAATTCGACTGATCAAGTTATAAAGAGCGCTGAGGCGGGTAATCAATCTTGGAGCTGTCAGGCAAATCGGCAGCAGTATTAACCTGGCAGGACTCACATACACACACGCGCGCACAGAAGCCTTTTTAATTCTTTTCACATTGACTATTATTTCCCAGGCCTGATTATTTTGGAAGGGCTGGGGGAAGGCGGGGGGCAGTGGTGCTTTGCTCCCTCCTCCTCCGTCCCCGGCAGCAATAGCACTCATGTGCCAGACACCTCCACGTGCGAAGGGGAAGACCTTGGCCATGAAGTTGGAAGCCTTCAGGGTCAGTTTTCCAAGGGACAATATCGGATTTTCTGCCTGATACTGAGAAGACTTAGGGTGGGTTTCCTCCTCTTCCCAGACCTGTGGTAGCGGTGTTGCTTCTCCCTGCAAGCCCCCAGGCTGGGACTGGCCCCAGGTTTCTGGTGCTCAGCCCAGGGCATCCCTCCTGGCAGGCACTGACCCCATGCATCCCTGGAAGGCCGCAGAGCCAGTGAGATGCTCCGTGTCAACTGCAAAATGGAGCTTCTTGGAGTTGAGTCTGGTTGAAAGTCTTAAGAGTCTCTGATCAAGTCCACAGAGAGAAGACCCTCAGGAGAGAGCAGGGTTAAGTCCAGCTGGGGGACCCGGGAACAGGCTGTTTCAGGAGGGAGCTGAACCTGGGCCACTTGGAAAGACACCAGAAAGAGCAGGAGTTTGGGGTGCTCAGCCAGCAGTCTGCACTGCGGTGAGTCTGGGAAACCCCCAGTGCTCCGTGGAATCATTGTCTATAAATGTGCACTCAGCAGCTGGCTGTTCATAGCAAATCACCTGTAACATTAGGAGGCAGTGGGACCTCCTTATGGGAGAAGTGTGGGATACCATCCCCTGCTAACGCCTCTCTCACTGGGAACACCTTCTCAGTGGACGTAGTCAAGGAGCAACCTCTCCATGCAGAGATCACTATAAGTACCCACCAAAAGCTGTTGGTTTTCTTTTTTGCCAGGCCAAATGCAGAGTGCTCCATCTGACATCCTCCAGGAGCTGGGAGGGGACCTGGCCAGCTTGTATTGATACTGGCATTGAACCCAGGGGCCGAGCATGGCCCAAATGCATGGGGACTAGGGACTGGCTCTGCAGGGTCCTACTGTGGGTGGCCATGCGGACCCCACCCGAGTGTGAATGCTGGTTTAATGAAAAGGCTGTGGGTGCTTCATTGTCACGAGTCCTCCTTGTACCACAGCTCTTCTGGTCATCCCAGCTGGCTGAGGGGCCCCGAGCCCATGCTGAGACCCTGGGCTCAGAGCCAGCCGTGCTTCTCCACGCCCTGGGCAGACTGGAGTTTTGCAGTGGCCTTTGAGTCCTTTCCAGTGACAAAGCTGCAAGCCATCAACATGACACCAGCGGGACACGTGGCTCGGGCTGCTGGGAATGCTGTGGCCTTTCCAGGATGCTCAAGTGGGTTCCTTCAGGCTGGAACAAACTGCGTGGGCAGACATGGGATCTCTGAGCAATGCTCTGGGGTGGGAGCTGGCGTCCCTGGGAGAGGAGTTACTTTCCAAGTAAGGTCCCCCAGTCAAATATTTCAAAATCCTTTCGCTCCCACAGTTTCCCTGCTTGTCCCCTTCAGGGGCTGTCACTCAGGCTCCGATGGCCCCGCTGTGAGCCAGGGCATCCTGCACGACTGCAGCTCGCAGCCAGCTCCTGTATCTGTGCATCCAGCACTCGCGAGCGTGCAAGAGTTGTTCCGAGGTCTGGGGGGGGAACTCGCCTTTGGGGTGCTTGGGGTGGGTCCCCAAAGGGGGCAGAGGTTGGGGAAGGATTGCTGGATGATGTTCTCAGCGCCAGCACTCGTCCTCTGCATCCTTCCCTCTCCAAAGGGGACGTAGGGCTCCCTGGAGCCTTCTTGTGACAGTTGGTATGTCCCCAGGGGTGTCCCCGTCCTCCCTCATGTCTCCCATAGAGGTGCTGGGACTGCACCCACCCCTGTGCAGGGCAGATGTCCTCTCCCCTCTGTTCAGAGCACATGGCTGCCACCATTCCCCCATCTTCTGTCCCCATGGCTCCATCCCTTCTGTCCTGTGGAGCTCTGATTGATGCCACGGCTCCTTCCCCGAACCCGCCGACAAACACCTGTATCCTCTGCTGGCTGTGCCGACCCCGCCAGCTCGCAGGGCTGCAGGCAAGAGGGCTGCATCCCGGTGCCAAGCCACTCCCGCTCAGCCCACGCTGGTGGATTTTGGAGCCGTTCGGTGCCAAAGTCTTCTCCAATTAATCTCCCCCCTCCCTGGCTCCCTCCCCTCCTCACTGGGCCACATCTTGGGGAGGATCCATCGATCTCCGAAGTGCCCAACAGAGCATCTGGAGCTCAGACTACACTGCATTTCCCGGCACCTTCTCCAGGTTGCTGGGTACCGGCACGGATGCTGTCTTCATATTTGATGGGATTATTAGCATGGGGGGAGGAGGAGGGGGGAAAGAAAGCACTAATTGATCTGGTAATAAAGTTAATAGAAGCTCTTATGAGCTTGCCCATTAAGAATAATTAAGGAAGGGTGAGCGAGGGGAGGAGGGCGAAGGGAAGTCTGCCGAGGCTGGGGCAGGCTGGCTTGGCGAGGGTGTGCAGAAGCTCTTCCACCCCACACCTTCTGCCCTTGGCCTTCAGCCCTCTTCTGTCCCAGCTCCTGAGGACTCTGGCAGGTCCAGTTTCTCCAGCTGGGACTGGGGCAGCTGTGAGCACAGGTCACCACAGGCCTGGGAGGGGTGAGGCCAGGGAAGGTTCCACTGGTACCCAGGCAAGGCAGAGTCCCGTGGGAAGTCGGGGAGGACAGGGACCAGAGAGGATGGAGGACTTCTTCCAAAGATCTCTCAGCAAAAGGTGAGCACCAGTTTTCGCTGGGCTTTTCAGGGATGCCGGGGCTCTGGTTCACTGGCTGGCTTGGCAGGAGCAGTGTCCCTGCGCTGGGTTGCGGCCACTGTGGACCTTCCAAGCTGGGAAGGGCTGGGATGCATCCCAGGCTGGAGACAGGATGGCTGAGTTCTGGCATGGAGAAAAAAGCCAATCTCCAAGCACTTGGTAAACACAATTGTCAAAAGAAGAAAAGAGCAGCTCGGTGGGGTCAGGGGTTAATACAGACAGGGCTACTACTACAAACGGCAGGGAGAACAGGTGGGATTTCAGCGGCTGATAACAGGAGGCGGTGGGGACAGGCATGTGGCAGGACTGTGAGCTGGCGCAGAGGCAGCACCAGCCTGGCCGTGGGGCAGGGGGCAGCCAGGTACCAAGGGGCAGTGGAGAGTAAGCCCCCCACTCCTCTCCTGCCTGCGGAACTGTAGGCAGCGTGGCACAGGCTGCCCACTGTGTGTCCTTCTCGATATTCTGGAGACACCATCCCCTGCTTTTCCCACCTCGCAGGGCTCATTGTAGGTGTGTGCCTGGCTTGGCCAATGCTGCCAGTGACCAGCATCGAGCTGGATTCCAGGGAGCTGGGCAGCATATGCCAAATAAACAAGGAATTCAGAGGAGGAGCGCGATGCTGCAACTCTGTCTACAACAAACAGCAATGTCCCAGCCACCAGGGCTCTCACAAGTACCCAGGGACCCTTGGCAATGCTGGCCCTGGCTGCTGCAAGAGGGGTCCTAAAGAGGGGTGAAGAACCCCCTGGTTCCCAGCTCTTCTGCCGGCTCCTGGCTGGCTCCCATCCCATCCATCTGCAACCAGCCAGGACATGCAGCCAGAGCCGGGCACTGCAGATGCAGGGTTGCTTTGAGCAGCAGGTTGATTTTGCCACAGGCACCGAAATGCAGACACCAGGCAGCAGGGCCGGACCAGCTCTGCTCCACACTGTCCCCTCATCCCAGACCCCTCCACATACCCCTGCCCTTGACTTTGCAGCTCGGCTCTGACCCTCTCTGCCCACCCTGTGGATGCAGTGCCATGCCTGTGGATCTCCGGGCAACCCTGCTAACTGTACCCCTGTGTGGCATGGACTTCTGCCCTGCCTGTACCACACAAAGGATGGCTTCATCGTCATGTGAGTGGCACAGCAGCCCTGAGACCTCCTGCCATGGGGAGAGATGGATCAGCTTCTCCCACCAGCGGGATGCAAGGAGGAGCCGGTGCCTGGGCCAAGGTGGGGGACATGGTGGATGCAGCCTGGAGCACCCAACGCAGCCTGGGGCCGGCTGTGTGCAGCGTCCATGGGAGGACGAAACCTGCCCTGGTGCCCCCCAGGCCAACGCAGTGGGTGATGCTGTCTGTGTTTGTTTGAGAAAGGGAGTGAAACCAGATCCAGCCATGCCGCTGTTTGCGGCGAGGCCCCGACCCAAACGCAGGGGACACGGTAAACACAGGCGGGAGGCCAGCGCTCACCGGAGAGACCGTGTCCCTCCTGCAAGTACCTTGGCCACAGGGAAGCACCACTTCCCAGGGCATCCATCACTGCCCCTCCTAGCCCCACCTGCAGCCCTCCTGTATCATGTCTGGAGTAGAAAATCCCATTTGCTGGTGATTTTGTAGCATTGCTGTGTGGTGTGCCAGGTACCAAACAGGCATGGCATCCAGGCTGGTGGTATGATCCTGGAGAGATCCCTGGATTCTCCCACCGCTTCAGCCTACGTGACTGGCAGAGGGTCCCTGTGAGGAGGTCGGTGACATCTTAAAAGCTGCTGCAACACTAGACAGTGGTTTGGGAACACCCATATGCTCCGCTGGACCCTGGGGAGTGCAGCCAGGGCCAGCAGGCTCCAAATATTGATCATGGCTGGGATGCTTATGGAGCATCTTCCAAGCCCTGCCGTAACGGAGACCCATGGACAGATGTCACTGCTTTAAACACCCCGCAGGTGGAAATAAGTGGTGCCTGATCCTCAGAGCCCAAATAACCCCACTCAGTGTGATGGAGCCACTCGTTACCACAGTGGTCTGGGCATGTCCTGTGTGACCATGGATCGCCTCTGCACAGGGGGACACCCTTTCTCCCCTCTGAATATGGGCTAGCTAATGGGGCTTGGGATTCTTCATGGTAATCCTGAGCAATGATTTACATTTAATTAGCCAAATGAATATGAAAATAGACTCTGCCCAAGAGCCTACTAATAACTTTCTGTGTTAATGGCTTGGGCTAATACAACTCCTCCCTGGCAGATTGCTGTGCTGTGCAGCGAGGAGCGAGAGCCCAACCAGGCTGCGAGGGGGGGAAACTGGAGCTGCATGTGTCACAGAGCAGGGCAGGGGGCTTTGTCACCAAAAGTGCTGTGACCACAGCCTTTCCCCTTCTTTTCAATGGGTGCTGCAGGTCTGACATGATCGAGGCTCTAAAATACGTAGTTATAGCCTAACCGCATGGACACAGCCCAGTGGTGGCTTTCCTGGTCCTAAATTCGGTGTTGCGTTGGTTAACAAGGTCTAAATCTCAATAAGCAGGCATTTTGTTATGGAGGTCAACGATACAAAAGGAAGGAATCAGGTATAACTACAGCAGGGAGATCAAACAGCAAAAAAATAGTCACTATGCAGAGCCAGCCCAGGAGCTGGACTCAAACCACATCACATCGCATCTGACACCTGGGAGCTTGGGAAGGCCTTGGCCATGAAAACCCCCAGAGCTTCCCTTCTTTGAGCTCTCTGGCAGATGCAGAAGCATTTCTGCAAGGCTGCTGGTTGTCAGAAACAAATCAGTTGGTACCCCTGGGGCACAGGAAGGATCCTGCACCAAAAGAGCAAGCTCCTAGGCTAGCCTGGAAATGATGCATTGCAAGAGGCAGGCCTGGACTGCGTGAAAGAGGGCATTTGGAGTCAGCTGTTAGCAAGGAATTAGAATAACATTCAGTTTGTTAACTAATTAATGTTAATGAATTGTCAGTTAATTAATGTTAATCAAGCCGGGATGTAGCATTTTTTTATTTTTAAAATAGTCTCTACACCCCAGGCTAGTCTGCTCCCAGGACATCGGAGGGCTGGCCTCATAAACCTGCAGACTCGGGTGATGGACGTGACCTAAGAACTGGCTTTGATGGCTTTACACTAAGTCGCAAATGCACAGGGATGTCAGAGCGTGCATGATTTTCCTGTGTGTTTGGTTTCTTAACCTGTCTGAACCCCATTAAACCTGATTGAGGCTAATACAGGGCGGATCCACTCAAAATCTCTTACAGTGGACTGGGGTTTCCCAGTCAGTCTCGTCTCTGATTTCTTGCTGCGCAGGAGTCCCCCAGCATCTGTAATTGAATGTAAAGGCTTCTGTCCAGGGCAGCGACGCTGCATTAATCACTGCAACCTGGCTGAGCTGGGCCGATAGATGTACCCAGCACGTAAAATAACTCATGTTAATCATTGCTTGTGATTTATCCTCTTCTCTGTCTCGTACATGAATTATTCAGGTTGGGGCAAGGAAAGCCATGAGAAAGACCGCGCGGCTGGCACAGGCAGCCCCGCTTCCCAGGATGGGAGGGCAGAGCACGATGCAGTGGGGCTCTCCCTCCGGCTCCGGGCACATCCAGGCTGCAGGAGATGCTTGGCCAAGGGTCTTCACTCTCACAGGGGCCACCGGAAATTAATTGCATGGTCAACAGCCACGTGTTGAACTCTTCCAGCATCTCCACCTGGGCTTCTTGGGACAGGGTCTCCTCCCATCTGTCTTCGTGCTGGCTGCAGGGCTATGTCCATCATTGGCGCCGCGTTTGTTTTGCTGTGGGTATTTTTCTTCAGCCCCAATTACGCTCAGGCTTACACCAAAACAAACAAGCCCTGGGACGTGGAGGTACCTGGCTGGCTCAGACAGGCTGGTGCCGCGGCTGGCCCCGGGGCTGATAAAGGACCCACCGTGTGGCTGCACTGGAGTCTGGGCTTGTAAAATGTCACACGGTTTCTCTTGACAATTAATCACTGGGGAGCGGGCGGCATCAATTAATGGGTAATTGGCCTCATTTTTAGGTCAGGGTTTCCGGGCTGGGCTCCTTTTGGCCCTCTCTCTGCTGCAGGGATGGGCATCTCCATCGCAGGACCTGGATGCAAAGCCCCGAGGGAGCTGGTGGACAGAGATGTGGGTCGAACCCCCAGTGATGGCAGCCAAGGGGGTTATTTCCCTGGGAAAGTGGGGATATTAGCAGCAAACCCCAAGATGGGGAATACAGATGGGGAGAATGGGGTGAGGAGGTGACCAGCTCTGTGCTTACCACTGCCATCTGTGCCCCAGCCAGGCTGGCAGCAGGTGTCCAGCCCGAGCCGTGGGGTGTTTTGGGGCTGGGTGCTTTCAGGGGTTCAGTTCCGTGCATGGCCCCATGTGGGGGCAGAAGCAAGGTCTGCTGGCTTTAGATTGAGGGGAGAATTGAGATGCCTCTAATGCTGGGAAATGTAAATGTTTCTGGTCCGTGCTTGCTTTAGGAAAGCCAATAGTGAGGTGGCTGCTTGTAACACTTAGTGGGGAAACTGAGGCACCAAAGCAGCTTCCGAAAGACCAAAAACCCCTTGATGAAACAGGGCTCTCCCAGCCACACTACATGGCCCAAGGGGCAGCTCCTGGGGCATCCCCAGCCCTCTCCAGCAAAGCAGCCATGTCGAAGGATGGAGATGCAGGTTTGCCTGCCATCGGTGAGGGCCCTTTCCTCCGGTCATGGACCACACCCCGCTGCAGCGTGGCTGCCCGGTGTCTCCGGTGAGCACCGATCCAGGAGCTCCAAAACAGTTCAGCGGAGGAGTACAGGATGAGAGGGTAATTTGATGCTCTGAGTGTCCAGAAGAGATCCTGCTCGAAATACCCATCTGACACACTGCTTGAGATAAAGCAGGGGACGCGGCTTTTACTTTAGCTTATCGGACACATTTCCTCCAGAGAGATCTCCATCAGCTCGGGGAGGAAACTACTGAATTTTAGTGTTTTGGTGGCTTTTTGCCTTTTGAAATTTTTCAAGAGGAACAAAGATGGTTGGGGAAAAGAATGTTTCATTTGGCCCTTATTTTGTTCTTGAGAAAGTTCTAAATTGGAAAGTTTTTGTCTCCGTTTTCTTTTAGTACCAGCAATAGAATATTTTAATATTTTTTCCACAGTTGAGATGAAGTAAAAAATACTGCCTGGAGAATGAGGTGGAAGAGAAATTTTTGAACTGGGGAACAAGTCACACGCTTGGAAAGCTGTATTTTTTATAATTATCCAATGGAGACAAAGCGAAGTGCAAGCACGACGTGGGAATTTCCCCCACTACTTCAAAGCTGATTTAATGAAATTCCATTTTTCAGGGAAAGAAGCAGCTCATTGGAAAGCATTTGCAGACATTCCCCATCCCTGGGACCCAACCTCATCCCCAGGAACTGATCCCCTGCCTCCTGCCTGGACTCTTTGCGTATGCTGGGGAGGTGCAAAAGGACATTACGAATGCCCTCAGCCTGTGAAGACACGCGGGAACTTTGTTTGGCTTCAGCTGCTGCACAAATTGCTTCACTCCCTGCATCTGCTGTTACCTGGCCTTGCTGGCCAGGTTCTGGGGTTTCAGTGCCCCCCAGCTCCCCAGCTTCCATTGCTGCAGGAGATGTGGCTGCCATCCTGGTCCTCTTCCCCCGGGCCACATCCAGGCACCAGAGCTCTCAGCAGGAACCTCCCCTCCAGGGCATCTCCTCCTGGGGAGGTGGGGACCCCCATCTCACCCACCTTCCAGCACCTCTCTGCCCCTCGCCAGCCCCAGGTGTGCACACAGTGGGGCACACGAGCGAGATGCTGCAGTGCCAGGCAGGATGGCTGCTCGCCTGGCACAAGCCCAGGGAGCTGTCTTCTCGCTGCCATGGTGCTGCTAAGCATCAGGCACTCAGCATCAGTGCCCCAAAACCCACCAGCAGCTTCAGGGGATCTGCCTTGCAAGCCGCAAGTATGAGCAAAGGTGTCACGGTGCACCAGTGTCTCATAAAAACTCCTGCAAGGCTGTGAGGACATCAAGTCCCAGTTTTGGTATGGCAGCACACAGGGGACAGACTCTGGGGAGCACAGTCATCCCTCAGGAGCTGGAAGTACCTTCATCTATTTGACCTTCCAGTTCTTTTTATCGTGGTTTCTGCAAACTGTTAGCACTTGCTAGCATTTTGTGAGTGCCCCTTTGCACCCTTGGTCTGGGAAATGCAGCCCTGGGATGATGCTCTCCCCACTTATGTATCCCAGAACCATTCTCATTTCATTTTCCTTCTGTTTTTTTTTTTCCCAAATACCAGTTCTACTTCAATGAGGAGATACCTCTCCAGCCTCCTAGGTTTTCTGCTTTCATTTTCAGATCCATGTTAACCTGCCCTGGCCATTACTGAACATAAGGTTTGAGTTTGCTGGTAGTCATGGGCCATTTCCCCATGGCCTTGGCACCTGGGACTGTGATGGTCTTAGAGGTTCCTGTGGGCAACAGGAAGGGAGAACACAGGCACTGGTCAGACGCAGCTGCCTGGAGGGAAGCATGAGCAGGAGAACCAGCCCTTGCTGGCCAAGCTACTGTGGCATGGGCAGGGCTGGGGATGTCCTGGACCACTAGTGAACTGAGCCCCTTACCAGTCTGGCAACAGCATTATTTCCTTGGAAAATTAAGGTTTATGTACCTTCAATGCCCAGCAGTGCTGGGTGTATGGCCAGGGTGGGCAGTGCACTAGGTAACTGATTGGGGTGATGATGGATGGGCAAGGTGTCTGGGGCTCATTAATTTCCTGGCAGGGATCAGCTTGTCACCTCCTATAATGCAATCAAAGTGGGAACACATCTCACTCAGGGAACAAAAGGAGCTCTCAACAGTGAGGGAAAGCACTACCTTGCAACATCCTCCAGCTGATAAACCAACCCACCCACCCCACCGTTGTGAGAGTTTAATCCTGCTAAATGCTGAGCACCTGGGGCACTGCTCAGCCTTGGCCCTATAACCCTCAGCAGGGGCACTGCTCCTGTTTGGCTGATTTCTCCAGGCTGCCTAGGGAAAGGTGGCTGTGCAAGGGATGCTAGAGCTCAGCTTAGTGCTGCCTTGAAACCCCACCATCCTTGGGGTGCAGGTCTTCTGGGAAGCTTCTGCCCTCAAGCATGGAATTCTGGGTGGGCAGAATCACAGCCTTCCCTCCCCTGAGCACAGCTACAGCCAAATTTGGGGCTTGCCTGGATCCGTGGAGCAGGGGCTCAGTTTTTTGGCAGGAGTGATCTACACAGGTCAGGTGTACGCTGGGCACAGCCAGGCTCCCTGGAGCGTGTGCTGGGTTACAGGCGGCAGCGCCAGGGCCAGAGGATGCTGTGGGGCAGGGTTGCAGTGGGGGGTCAGGGTGGATGAGCTCATGCTCCCTCCCAGCCTAAAACTCCCTAAATCCCCAGCCTCCTCTCCAAGAAACTCCCGCTTCCCGTCCTCTGAAGGAATAGGAGAGCACAGCAAGAAAAAGATTTAAAAAAAAAAAAAAAAAAGCCAGTGTGGTGACAAACATGAGCAGCATGGCTGTGAGCCAAGGCACCACTTGCCCACCCTGGGGACAAGATCGGGGGGGACACATAGCCCCTCTGGCTGGGCCTATGGAAGGGGAAGGCTGGTTTTTCCGGCTGCGGCATTGTTCTGTGGGACCTGAATAAACAGCTGGTCCAGGGCACCCAGACGAAGGGCACATTTCCCGCCCAGAGCCTTCAAGGAAACCCCTTTTGTGTCTGCCTTCAGCTGACCCTCAGAAAGCACCTCCACTCCTTGCAGCCAGCAGTGCCTGCAGCGGCACTGGGCGGGGGGGTCCCTTGCTGTTAGGAGAGGGTGGGACTGGGCTGTTCTACGGCTCCTACACAGACATCTGTTGCACGGTCTCCTGTGAGAGAGTTGGGATCCCCCATCTGCCTCTTTAGGGCCTAAACTCTGTGCAAGTGTGGGGGTGCTTGAGAAGTACTTTAATTTATCCTTTTTATATGAGTATTATTCATTAGTAGTGATATTATAATTATTTAGTTATTAATACTGCTTGTTTGCTACTATGGATTGCTTTGGTTTGGTGTTACTTGCAGACACTGAGGGGCTGAGGGCAGGCTCAGCTGACCCACAGCAAGCTGCAGCATCCCAAACAAGGGGAGAGGTGCTCTGTGGTGGCTGCCCTGAGGTGGGACAGGACTGGGAAAATGCCATTCCCCAGGCTCATGCAAGCGGACAAGTTTTGAAACCTGATGGCTTTGTGCCCAGCCCTGGCTAGGGGGTGTGTGGCTGCCCTATGGAGCTGCACTTCTCTGCTTTTGGGAGCCTTTCTGCCTCCAAGTCCACCCATAAGCCACCCCAGGCGGTCCAGGGCTCAGCTGGGACCCACCGGGCTCTCCTGTCCTCGGGATGCTGTAACTGCAGAGAGGACACTGGGCAGGGGAGGGGGGCAGCTGCCTGTGCTGGGCACAGAGCCTGAAGCTGGCACGTTCCCCTGCTCAGCACAAGGCTCTCACTTTGCCTGCTGAGGCTCTCACAGGTGCAGCAGCATCCGATGGGCCCAGGACAGGCCCTGAGTCACTCCGGGAGGGCAGTGGCACAAGGATGCTGCAATGTTCAAGGGCAGTGAAGGACTACAACCAGCTCCAGAGGCACTAGCAAGCAGGACCTGCCAGGAGGTGTCAGGGTTATAATTTTCCCCTATCATTCACAAGTTTTAACCTAAGCGTGTCAGTGCTTGGAGGCCTCTGCCTCCCTTCTTTTGCTTCATGCTGAATCAGACTTTCCCCCGGGTAGGAAAGAGCTGCTGCCTGCCCAGTCTGCCTTGCTGTGCTGCACTGGTATCGCCTGGAGAACACGATGCTCTTCTCCCCAGCACAGGCTTGGGGAGCATAGGGAGCAGGTTAGCATCCCGTCTTGTGTCTGTTACCCAAAGCACTGAAAGGGCTGCAGATGAACTAAGTGAGGGACTAAGTAAATAAAGGATTGACCTTCCACCCTGGGGGCCAGAGGGCAGCTACAAACTAGTGCTAATGTGAAATAGAGAGGCAAACTTTGCAGGCTCTGGAGGAATTTGCCCTGGAAGCATCAAAGGCAGCAAAGGACTCGTGTATCACCTTGTTTGCATCAACATGGGGGTGATGGCCCTGCCACCCAGAGGATGAAGCTCTGGCCAGTGGCTCTGGGAGGGACACTTTCTTTTTGAGGGCTGAAGCAGGTCTGCAGGAAAGGGCAACAGGGAAATCCCCGAGTTGTAGGATTTCTCACACTTTCAGCTTGGCACAAGCAAGTTGCTGTGTTTCCCACAACTATCCTGCAAAGTCATCCTGGGGGTGTTGTGTGCCCTGCAGAGGGATGGACCTGGGAGCTGGTGCTTCTCTGTTAACCCTGTGGGCACTGGGAGCGGGGACTGCTGGAAAAGCCTGGGCTGTGCAGCACAGAGTTTTCAAAGGACTTTCTGAAAAGGGGCCACATCTAAATGTCTCAGGCTGGGCAACAAATGTGCCCGGTTACTTTTGGCCATAAGCAGATGGGCACATGGTTGGGAGTCATATGATAGAGGCAGAAGACCACGAGGGATGGATGAGTCAATAGGAGGTGGCAGATGGACACTGCCACTGGAGAGAAGGAAAGACAAGAGGATAAAGCTTGGGGAGCTGGAGATCAGCAGAGGAGAGCAAAGATATGATGGGAGTGCTGTGTTCTGACTGAGGGAAGTTGGACCGATGGATGCTTTTCGTTGTTGCTTTTCTTGGTCTTGTGTTAGCTAGGGAGAGAGGTGTAGCTCTGCGCGTTATTAATAGCTGGGGATACATGGGCTGGCACAAAGAACTTCTGATGAGTCCACAGGGCCCTCAGACGCTGGATAACGCATGGCTGATAGCCAGGCAGTAATTCAGTCACAGGATCGTGGTAATGTGGCCAAACCTCCCTAGGTCTGCTGCATTACGAAGTGCTGTGAGTGATTCACACCCCGTTAATGGCTAACTGATCTGCGTGTTACCTGCAGCACAACCGGACCCTCTGGGCTACTTACGGCTCCGCTTGCCATTTCAGTTGATCCCTGGGATCTTCCTCCCTTACAACTGATGCTATGGTACTGCGCTTGCCTTCCCCCTGGTACAAAAAAAAAAAATCCCCAATCCCCCAAAGCACCCTGTTAAGAACTTCCACATCTCATTGAGCTGTTATTAATAGGGGGATTGTCTGGTGTCACAGCACAGGCATAAAATACATTAACATTATCACATAATCTTATTTAGCAAACACTTGTGTCGCTTCGCCCTTGGTAATTGCATTTGGGAGATGCAATATTTATGAAAGGGGAGAAGGAAATGTCTTGGCTCATCTCCTCTGAGCAGTAAAAGTCCTGGGGAAAAAAAAAAAAAAAGATGCTGGGGGGGGGGTTGTGGGAGTCTGGGAAGGGGATGTCAGAGTTGCCGCTTCTCTCGCAGTGAGTTCAGTGTTTGATAGGACTTATCTAAGCTTGAGCTTTGCCACTGAGCCTGGAACCGAGTGAAGTTGGGGTCTGGACCCGGGTTTTGCGAAGGCTCTTCTTCCCGCACAACACGGTGTCGGACCCCGGCGCTTCCCCGGCATCTCTCCGCACGTACCGCTGCGAGCTCCCTCGCCTTTACTCTCGCTTCTAATTGCACCTGCAGGGCTGCGCTCGGGGCTCGGCTCCGGGGATGCTGCCCGCTACGCGCCATGATTGATCGGGATTTCTCCTAGGACTGAAATCCATCCAGCCGGCCCCGCGTTTCTCTGTAGGACCTCACAGACCGATAGCAGGGTCTGAAGAGTTTTATCCTGGACGCAGCATTCCCGACCCTGGAGCTCAGATCTGGGTGTACACCTTTCTCCCCACCTCCTGCCAGTTCCAGTTTTGGGGGCGGTTTGCAGCAAGACATGAGCTGCTGAAGTTGTCCCTGTTTTTCAGAGCTCAGCTGCAGCAGTGATACGGAGAGAGATGTCTTGGAAGATTATTTTAGTGGTTCGGACAGCGCTATTTGCTCGGAGCCTTCAAGTATTTATCCCCAAAAATTAAAGTTCATTTCCCCACCCGCAACCACCCACGTCTCTTCGTGCCCACGGTGTCCACGGGTGGCCGTCACCGGCCAGCCAGGCACCGCGGGCTCTGCGGGGGTTCCGCAAGCTCCCGCTCCGGAAAGTCGCGGAGGGAGCAGTGACACGAAACAGCGACTTGACACAAAACCCCGACCCTCTGTAGTGGAACTGGCAATTCAAAGCCGCTGGTGATGCGCATGGGACTGAAAAACCGGTGTCGCCTACCCTTCTCCCCGACTTCTGTTTACACACCTCGTTTAATTTGTTTGTTTTCTGTCGTGCTCTCTCCTTAAGCTGGTTTTCGGGATCCCACTTGGGCGGTTACAAATAACATCCACAAAACCTTTGGGATGGAGACGGCTCTGCCTTCACCCCGCGCTTGCTCGGGAAATCGGGAGGCTGTAGCACTAGAAATTGCAACTAATTACTGATTGAAAGTACAATTAATACAATAGTGGAAGATTCAAATAAGTAATTAAACGTACAAGTGTGGAGAAGGCTATTTGCATGAACGGCCGATCGCGTTTAAACCCGAATAATCCTTTGCACTCCCCATCCCCGGGGCATCGGTCCCCCGGGCGGAGCTCGCTTGGTGTTTTACCCCGCGGGGAGCGAGAGGAGCGGGATGGGCGGGTTGTGTCACGGGGGGAGGATTAGGGATTGGAAACCTCGATGATTTTGTATTTCTAGGTGTATTTATTTATTTTGTCACGGTTAATCCCAAACGCGCTCTGTTCCTGCACACCCTCTGCGCTGCAAACGACGTGCGGCGAGTTTTCCAACTGCCCTGGCAGAATTTGGGTGTATTTCTGCCGGCGAAGGAAAAGCGTCTGAACCCGCCGGAGTCACTTAACTTCGGGGACCGAGGGGACTGCCGGGCAGGACAAGGACTCGTCCCCGCAGCCGCCCACCTGTACAGCAGCTGCCTGCGGCGGGGGGGGGGGCGGCCCTCCTCTCCGAAGGCTAATGCAAACAGCAGCAATTTAGATTTAAGTTTACCCATTGGTTCTGCCATAAATTGTATTTGCTTTTTGCGTTCTAATTAACCTCGGGGAGGGGAAGGGGGGAGGGGGGGGAATAAATAAACGCGAGGATTTACCGAGGAGGGTTTTGAGGTTTTCATAGCTAAACCAGTAACAACGTTTGCAATAATTAAGATCATTATTATTGGCTCTTCTTGTTCATTAGTGAAAGCTACTTTGTTAGCGGAGCCGGCGGGGCGTGCACGGGGTTTGCGGAGCTGCCTGCGCCCCTGCCCCCGAGGGCTGCTTTTAAGAAGGGGGGGGACGGGGAGGAGAGAGACACAAATCTGTTGGCAAAACAGGACTTTGTCTGATGGGGGAAAGGCCTGGGGCTCGGGGCGGGCAGGACACAAAAGGAGCCGCCGCTCCCCCGGTAAGCAAACAAACAAGGCAGCTGCCGGCAGCCTGGGCGGGGGGCGGCGAGCAGCCCCCATGGGCGCGGGGGAGCCGCAGGAATGGGGCGAAATCACTACTGCCACCCTCTGTGTCGCGACAGGCCTGGCTGTCGTAGGGGCCAGCGCTTCTCGGAGCGGGGGAGACCCAAAGGGAGGTGGCGGAGGGACGCGGGTGTCCAGCCGCTCCCTTACTGCATGGCTGTATTAACTGGCACGGGAGGTGTAATTATGATGGGAGTTAATAACGGGGCAGAGCCCCCGGTGTCCCCCGCTGCCGTCGGCGCCCTCGGGGGTGGCGGCCAGACGCCGTTCATTAGAGGGGCCTGGTGCGGGGCGGGTGGCCACGGGGACGGGGCTAATGGGATTACACGCATTTCTGCACGGTGGAGAGAGGGGCTGGTGCCGCAGGACCAATAACTTATTGGCAGATGCTCCTCCGGCAACCGGCGACATTGAATATTCATGGGACGCCGCCGGGCACTTCAGCCCCCGTCGGCCACCACCCCATTCCCTTCCCCCTCCGGGAACCCTCGGCCGGGGGGGCCGGGAGGGATGAGAGACCCACCGGCCTGTTGCACGGAGCCAGGCAGTCCCGAGGCAGCCAGGGGGTGGTGGGCGCAGGCGGGTGGTGGGTGCAGGCCGACCTGCCCTTCGGGGCTCCCCGGCACCTGCGTTGCCTGCGCCTGTTATGTGCGATGATTTGTGATCGTTCTCTTCCCTCTCCTGAACCCATTTTCTCCAGGCAGCCAGCGGCTACAGGGAGGCGAGAGGAGAGTTTGCGGACTGCTCTAAATACTTATTTTTGTGAGATAACAACTGCCCCCGGAGATGTCGTTGAACAGAGCGTGGAGCCGGCCGCGCTGCCCGCCCGGGCCCTGCTGCGATCCCGCGGCCCCGCCGCTCCTTCCTGGCCGTATTAACTGGTAGCCCCTCAGTCGTTTGTAACCATAAAGGGGAGAAATATTGTTGCGGGTGAAGTTCGTGCGATGCTGCGGCTCCCGCTGCGCCGGGCACTTTATACTCATTAAGTGCAGCGGCGCTAAGTCATTACTGTAATAAGGAGTTATGCTGAATACAAGGGGCCACGTTTCAAAAGCCATAAATTACAACTGTCAGTGTGTATTCGAGGGATCAACAGAGCTGGGAGTAATTATTTACAGCGTGCTTTATAGAGCAATTAAAAATTCCCCAAATGGTGTTAATTGCTTTTAATGCGCAGGACGCGCGGCCCGTCCTTCCCGCGGATGAGGAGCCGGGGAAAAGCCGCTGCCGGTGGGGTGAAGGGCTCCCGGGACTGTCCGTACGGGGGTGGGTTTCGGTGGGAATTGCGGGAAACGAGATCCCGCACTGGGAAGCCCGCACCGCCGCGGGAAGCCGGCTGGTTGATGTGGGGGTCGCCCCGCTTCGCTATTGACGGCTGTCGCGACGTTTGCGACGCGACTCGGTGGGGGCGGCAGCGCTGGGGGGCAGAGCCCCGACGGCAGCGAGGACCGCATCCCCCGCTCCTGGGGGCGGCGGGGGCTGCCCGGTGGGGGTCTCCCCCGGCCCACATGGCCCCGCATGGGCACCGGCTCCTCTGCCATAATTGATTTCACAGGGGTCGGCGCGGGAGAGAAAGAGCTGCGGGAGGTGATGGATGCGCGGAGGGGTGAATAATCACCCGGGGAGCCCCCAGCTCAACGAATTAAACGAATTTCGAAGCGAGGAAGGGAAGGAGTCGGGGTGCACCCTTCCGTTGATGGGGTGCGGGTGCGTTTGTCACCGTGCGCCTGCCTGCGGCGGAGTTACTCACTCTCCTTTTAGGAAAATGGGAGGATTTTACAGGTTCCAGAAGCGCTGCTCGAAGTGCAGGTTTTGGAGGGAGCCCGGTGCGTTTTGCTGGGACCCTGCCAAGGTCCCAGACACACCACTTTTGTCCCCAGTCCCTGCAGGAGGGCTTGTATCTCGCAGCAGTGTCCCAGCCAGCAGCTGCGAGGCTGGGAGGCAGCTTGTGATGCTGGGCTCCCGGGAGCCCCGAGCTGTAGAGGAGCTCAGTGAAGAAGGGGAGGAAGCCAGTAAGGCAGGAGAAAATGGGACTGGAGGGTGGAGGTCAGGCCCTGGTGGGGCTGCCCTTCTCTGCTGGCAGGAGGCAGATGTGCCCGATCAATGAGGGAACCTGAGAAAGGATCCCCAGGCCTTCATGGGGAGGGAGAGGGGAGCCTTATGCAGCACGAGAAGGGCCCTCATCTCCATTGCTGTCTCCTTGCACAGATGTACGAAGTCCCCAACCCTCAGTTGGCGCAGGATTGAACCACCTCTTTGGAAATGAACCTGTCCCAGCAGCTGCTCATGGCAGATGAGGGGGGACAAAAGTTTCAAGGCTGGCAGGAATATGTAAGCAGCCGTGGGTGCTTGAAGGGGGTGAGATGCTGTGGAGAAGTAGAGACCAAGCACATCGGGCTCCTCAACACACTGATTTTGCAGCAACTTAGTGCATGTGTCAGCTCCTGCATTGGAGGCTTTTTTCCACCTCCAAAGAGGGCTGATCCAGCTTGCTGATGTTTCCTGCAGAAAAGGATTTCTCTGGCCAGAAAAGAAATGCCACTGCCCTAAATAGCTCTTTGGGCAAACATCCGAGAATGCCTGTCTTCCCGGTCTCTGCTTAGAGTATGATCTCTGAATTATTTTTTGCAGGACCTGACATCCAGAGCCCTAGCAAAGACGGACAAATCCAGCCCTCAGCAGGTAGGAGGATGCCGGCTGGGGGTCTGCCTCCAAGCACCAGCCAGGTAGGGCTGGCTGGACCGGGGTGCCTCTGCCCCCCATCCCAGGGATCCATTCGTAGGATCACTGGATGCACCTCAAAGTAGGTACCGACCTTGTAAACTCTCCCATCAGGATGTGAACCTGAAAGCACTAAGGCTGACCCTGACGTGTCCTGGTGTGTGAACTTGCAATACTGCATGTCCTGAAGGGACTAGTCCTCTTCAGCCCCAGAATTAGGGAGTTGGATGCAAAGGCTATAAATGAGTTACCAGCTCATATGAGACAGGACATTTCCAGAGCCTTGTGCCCTATGGCACTGCTCAAGCCCCAGGGAGAGCCCAAGGGGAAACTGAGGCCAGAAGCAATTTGAGATGGAGCATTTGAACTGGGTGTTGTCCTGGGGTTTAGACATGCAGTGCCCAAACTTCCAATGCCAGGAGCTGCCTGGCTTTCCCAAGGCTACAGGTGAGGTCTGCAGCTTGTGCAGGGATTAAATCCTGGAGCTGTGTGTCATCCCAAACCCATCAATAATTCCCATTGACTTGCAGGAGTCTTGAATCCCAGACAGGACCTAGTCCTGCCTGCCCTTCTTCTTTGTTCTCACTGGGCAGAGAAAGACCTGAGTTACCTTTAGTCTCTCTCTGGACAGGTTTTAGTGCCCAGAAGCCCTTACCTTGGGCTCAGCAGCTGGGGGCTGTGACCCTCATTAGCCAGACTGGCTCACTGGTGGTGACCTTGTGATTTCTTGGGGCCATTCCCTCTGGGGCCCTTGGCATCTGCTCAGGCTGGGCGATCTCTGGCACAGGGAAGGCTGAAGGCTTTGCCCAGTATCGACTGGGGTATTTGGGATGTGCAGGCAGCATCAGACGGCTGTGTTATTTACTGGAGAGAGGGCACTTCCCGGGCCTCTGCAGCAGAGCTGGGTCCCTCTGGATGTCAGAGCTCGCTGGCAGGGGACTCTGTGGCACTGTGTGGGGCTGGCATGGCATGTTCTGCTACTTCCTTGTGGGAACAACCTGACATGCTCAGGGCTGGTGAGCAAGCTCTGCCCCACGTTTCTTGTGTGGGAAGGGGCTGGAGGAGAGGTTCAGGCTGGTCCTGGAGAAGGGCAAAGGCAGCTGCAGCCCTGGGGGATGAGAAAACCCCCTGCCCGAGGGCAATCCCCCAGCCCCAGCTGGCCCCAGCCCTCTCTCCCTCCCTCCTTCCCTCCCCTCCCAGCTCCTCCTAACCACAAGGACTTTGGTTGATGGAGCTGGCGCCAGCGAGTTCCCTGAAGAGTTCAGAAGTCAAGAACTGAGGCAGGTACGGGGAGGGGGGGAAACCCGACCCCGGCAGGCAGGCAGGCAGGCAGGGCTGGGCGGCAGAGGTGGGGGGGAGTGCGCTGTGCCCCGGGCACTGGCTGGGCATGAGGCCAAGGGAAGGCCATGAGCTGCTGCTGCCCACTGTACCCCCACAGCCTCCCTGATGTGAGGCCATGGTGGTGGGTACGGTGATAGTGGTGGGTCCCCAGTGGGGGTCTTGGGGTGTCACAACAGGGTTGTGGCTGGGCTGAGGGTGGCAGGAACCCATGAGCGCTGGTGTGTCAGTGTGTCTGTGTGTTTGCACTAATGCATGTTGTGGGAGTGAAAGAGTGTGTGAAGGCATACTGTTGTGAAGGTGTGAGCGAGAATGTGTGTGTTGTGAGTTTGTGTGGGTTCAGGGAGGGTTGTAAGTGTCTGGGAGAATGTGTGGGGGGGTGTGAATAAGTGTGCACAAATGTAGGTGCGTGTGCAATCAGATGTGTGGGACTGCGTGGCGGCATGGGTGCCAGTGGGCTCGTGAGGGTGTTTGTGTGTGCATCTTTGTGAGGATGAGGCCGTGGGAGTCGGGGTGTGTGTGAGGATGTGGACGGGATGATATGTATGCTGGTGAGAGAGGAGATATACCTAAGTGCATGGACACAACTTTCCGTGCCAGTGCATTTGCATTGCATGGGGGATGTCCCAGAGAGGGCTGTCTTGCGGACCCTCCATGGTCGGAGCTTCTGGCAGCGCTGGGCAGAACCCGTGGGCAGCAGCAGGGGGGGCAGGAGCTGGCCGTGCCCCTGCCTCATCTGTGGCACAGCCGGCTCCTGCCACCCCCGCCTGCGCAGAGCGGGAGCACCAACGGGCCAGGGCCAAAACAAGTTTTGCAGCAAATTACGGCAGGGGCTTTCAAATTTTAATTTTTTTTTCTTTTTTATTATTTTTTTTTTTTAACGGAAACACTCATCTCCCCGCAGGCAGGCGCGGGAGGGGGCGGTGGCGGGGCCGGGGCCGGCACCAGCGGGTGCCCCATTCAGCCCTCATCCCGCCGCGGTCTGCGCCGCTGCCCCGGGGGGAGCAGCTGGGGCCGGCCCTCGTCCCGGGACAATGAGCCCCCCTCGCTTCTCCGGGGGAGAGGTCTGCCCCGGGTGCCCATTGCCTCCTCCCATGATACCTCCTCCACGGGCCTGGACACCCGTGGGGGCCCTCCCGACTGCCCCCATGTCCCCGTTCTGGTGTCTGGAGATGAGAGAGCCCCCCCTCCTCCTCCTCCGCGGCTTTTTGAGAGGTGCTGACTTTTGAAATTGGGGATATCCCTCCGGAGAAAAAGGGGCACGGCGGGTCTGGAACCGCTCCGGGAGCGGTCCCCCGGCTTCAGCCCCTGCACGGGATGAGCTCCGTGCCATCCCTAGGGCCCGACACACACCCCTCCCCGCGGGGGCTGGCAGCCAGGACCCCCCTCCCCAAAAGCACACGGACGCACACTGCGGGACAAAACGTTCCCCTCCGCTGCCCGGTACTTGCCGCTGCTGAGGCACCGGCTGCCCGCGGCTCCTTTACCCACCCCGACGCCCTGCGCGCAGCCAGCGCTGACTTTATAAGGCCTAGCCGGGTGGTGATTTTTTTTAATATTTTTTTTGGGGGGGGGGGAGGAGGGCTTGGGGGGAGCTGGGGAAGGCGAAACTCCCTTTTCTCATGTGCTCTTCTCTGCTGTCATTCACTCGGCTCCTTTCAGCATCCAGCCAATGGAGAGTGAGGGCCCGGGAGCAGCAGGCCTGGGGTAGCGTGATTGATGGGCAAGCGGGGCGGCGGGGCGCTCGCACTCGCACTCCGCGGCCGCGCTACGCTCCGCGCCGCTCCGCGGAGCTCTCGGCTCCCCATTGCCGTGCCCCACCCCGGGGCACCTTCGTGTGTCTGTATGTGTGTGTGTCTTGGGTGAGTGGCTTCTGGCTTGAGGTGGTTGTGTTCTTGGTGGCGTGGGGTCTCATCGGAGTGGGACCAGTGGGCGTGGGTGTGGGGGAGTCGCGTCTCCGCTCCCAGAGGCCGTTGGGTGCCGTGGGGGTGTGTGGCGTGGTTGTGCCTCGAGTGTGCAGCTCTTGTGCCTCGGCTGGTGGCACGGCTGTCGTGTCCTGGGCTGCGGGGTTGTTTTAGCTCCCGGTCCTGAGTTGCGCATGGCTCTGCGGTTGTGTCTCCGGGCTGAGCGTGTGGCTGCCGTGTCCCGACTGTGCGTGGCTCTGCTGGCGTGTCTCGGGGTGGGCGACTGCCGTGCGATGGGACCGAGCCTGTAGCCGGCGCGTCCCGGCTGTGCGCGGCTCCGTTGCCGTGTTTCGGGGCGGTGCGGGGCTGTGCTGCCCGGCCCGGGGCGGAGGTCCGGACCCGGTGCCCCGGGGCGTTGGTTGTGCGCGGCTGCCGGGCGGAGGCATGGAGCACCTCGGGGCTCACCACCTGCACCAAGGCCAAGCCGAGCCCATCAGCTTCGGCATCGACCAGATCCTCAACACCTCGGAGCCGGGCAGTTGCATGGTCTCCCACCCGCGGCTGCAGGACTCGGCGGACTACGGACTGGGCTGCATCGTGGGCAGCGCCTACAACACGGTCACGGGTGGCTACGGGGCGAGCGGCGGCGCGGCCGGCGCCTACACCGGCACCTCCTGCAGCATGGGCGGCCTGCCCGGCTCCTACAACGTGAACATGGCGGTGAGCATGAACGGCAACACCTTGAGCTCGGCCGGGGGGGTGATCCGCGTCCCGGCCCATCGCCCGGTGGCCGGCGGCGTGCACCAGCCCCTCTCCGCCGCCGTGCCGGCGGTGAACGGCATGAACAGTCTCACGGGGCTCACTTTCCCCTGGATGGAGAGCAACAGGCGGTACACAAAAGACAGGTTCACAGGTGAGTCGGGCCATCGAGACCCCCCCTTTCCCTCCCTTCCCCGCCGCCCGACCTCGGGGCGGCAGCCGGTGCCCGCCGGGGAAAGCAGGATCCGGCCCCGGGTGGGAGAGAGCGGCCCTGATCGCCCTGAGAAGTCAGTCCTGGAGGAGGTCAAGAGCGAAAAGGGGTGGAAAGTCAGGAGCATTCTAAATGCATTGGGTTTATGGTTTTTGGTTTTTTTGTTTTCTTGTTTTTATTTTTTCCTTTTTTTTTTTGTTTGGTTTGTGTTGTGGGATTTTATTTGTGGTTTTTTTTCTGGTTTTTTTTTTTTTTTTTTTTTTTCTTTTTCCCCGGGATGCAGCCCGAGAAAGGCGGGCAGGGACAAAACGGGACGGCAAGCTCCGCACATCTCGGGCACAGCTCCCCACCGCCCGCTCCGACACACGGGGAAATTTTCCTTTAAAACAGGAGGGTTATTTTGGAGGCCTGGCCCGGCCCGGCGGGAAGGGAGCCCGGCGGCCCCGGCCCTCGCCCGCCAGGGAAGGCCGGGCCGTTGCCTCGTACGGCTATTTTTCCCGTGCGTACCGTAACCGGGCTGGTTTTCTCCGGCTGTGGGTTTCGGCTCAGCCTTTCTCCCGCCAAAAGGGACTTTTTGCAGCCCCGAGCCGAGCCGGGCTCGGGCTGGAGCCGCTTTCCCGACTCGCCGCCGTTTCCAGCCGTATCTGGGCTAGTCTTTCGGCGCTAACAAAGCAAAAACTCGAACAACGAAAAGAAAAAAACAAACAAAAAAAGCAACGAAATTGCAACGCGGAAAAAATCAGCCCCTCGCTCCCGCAGCGCTCGCACCCGTCTCTCTTCCCGGCGGCGGGAACCGAGGCCGGATTTTTCCAAGTTCACGTTGAATTTCGACCCGATGGCGCTGGGCTCGGGCAGGGCCGCGGGTGAATAAACGGGCCGTTCCCCTGGCAGGCACCGGCCTGATTTTCGTGCAACCCCTGCCCGGCCCGGCCGAGACAGGCCACCAGTTTTCCCCAATTATTTTTTTCGCGTTGGGAAATAAAAAAGAAAAAACCCCAAATAATTAAAAAAAACCCAAAACAACAACAAAACAAAACCAAACCGAAATGCAACTCCCGTTTCCAGCACAGGAAGTTATTTTCCGGGTATGAAACGCCGGGGCCGAGGACGGCGGCGGTTACCGCCGCGCCCAAACGAAATTAAACCGAGTCCCGTTCGCACGAAGCGCGGATCTCCGGTTCGGCGTCGGGACCGGCTACCGCTACCGGTATCCCCCCCGCCAGGCACTTCTCCGGGCAAGCGGCCGCCTTCCCCGCCGCTAAAACCGAGCGGAGCCCGGCGGGTGCCCGCAGCGCCCGGGGAAAGCGCCGGGGCCGCCGCCGCGTTTTTGCAACCCGTGCGCGGGTGCCGGCGGGGAAGCGGCGGCTTCGCAGCGGGGGGGTCCCCAGCCCAGCGCCCCCGGGAGCCGGAGCCCCTCTGCTGATGTGTCGCTGCTTGCTTCTTTGCCTCTCATCCCCCCCCTTCCTCCCGTGTCCCCCCCAGTGGCCCTCTCACCCTTCACTGTAACACGCCGTATAGGTCACCCCTACCAGAACCGCACGCCCCCCAAGAAGAAGAAGCCGCGCACCTCCTTCACCCGTCTGCAGATCTGTGAGCTGGAGAAGCGTTTCCACCGACAGAAGTACCTGGCCTCGGCCGAGCGCGCTGCCCTGGCCAAGGCCCTCAAGATGACAGATGCCCAGGTGAAGACCTGGTTCCAGAACCGGCGCACAAAGTGGAGGTGAGGGGTTGGGGGGCTCGGCTGACGCTGGGGCAGCCCTGGGGGAGCAGGCCTGGCTGCCACCAGCTCTGCCAGGGGCATAGGTAGCTGCGCGTGGGGGTGCGAGCCCTGTGAGTGCACATCTGGGGTTGTCAGGCATGTGTGTGTGTGTACACATGTGTGGGAATGCGTGTGTGAATGCACAGCCGTGTGTGTGTGTACAGCGCCTGTGGATATGCACGTGTGTTTGTCGGCTGTGTGTGCACATGCCTGTGCATGTGCATGCATGTAGTGTGCGTGAGTGTGTGCACACCTGTGGGCGCGTGTGCAAGTGTGTATAACTGCACAGTGCGTGGGAACGCTTTTGTGTGAAGGCCATGTGCCCGCATGCAGCATGTATACATGCGTTTGTGAGTATACATGGGGGTGTGTGTGCAAACAAGATATCTGCGTATGGATGCATGTGCGGCGTGCGTGCAGGCAGTGTGTGTTCCGTGTGTGTGTATGCTGTGTGAGCACACTGGGTCCGTGTGCGAGCAGGTGTGCACCTGTGCAAGGTGGATGCACGCATGTGTGTACACACATGTGCACGGGGGGTGTGTGCAGTGCGCTGTGCGGGGGCGACAGGCGGTGGGTGCAGTTGGTGTCACCGGGGGCTCTTTCCCCGGCAGCAGCGTGCGGGAGCCGCCGGCCCGGCCCGGGGGTTTGCCCGGGGCGGCAGCGAGCCCCGGCGGGGAGCGGCGGCGGAAGCCGCGCCGGTGCGGGAGCGGGCGGGAGCCGGGGCCGGGGCCGTCGGTGCGCGGCCGCAGTGGCAGAGGGACCCCCGGCGCCGGGCCAGAGCCGCGGCCCGGGCCGGATCCCACACCCGGGGCTGCCGGCATATCGGGCCCTGAGTAACGCGCAAATTCTCACCCCCGCGGGGTTGAAGGCACCTCATTGCCAAAATGCTTTCGCCTTTCGCTTTTTTTTTTTTTCTTTTTTCTTTTTTTTTTTTCTTTTTTTTCCCTCCTGCCGGGCATGCCGGTAAAGCCAGGCAGGAGAGGAAGAGGAGACCGGGCTCGGATGCTCCTGGGTAACCCTGCTTCTCCCAGGCTGCAGCTTACCCGGGTGTCCTTGAAGCATCCCCTGCTCTGCCCCGGGCTGGGGACAGGCACCCTGCAGGGGGGGAGCGGGGGAAGGGGCAGCTCCCCTGGTAGGTCAGAGAAGGAGGGGTGTTGCTGAGTGCTGAGCGCTTGGGTGTAGCTTCTTCATGGGCTTCCCTGGGGTCTCTCCAAGGCTTAATGGGACAGTGATTGCCTGGGCATGCAGAGGTTGGATAAGAAATGGGGGACAAGGAACTTGAATCCTTCAGCAAGCCCTTTGCTAAAGACCCCGTGGAAAAGCAGCTCCCCAAGTGCCAGGAAGTCTCCAGCTGTAGTTAACTCTGATAGCCGGGAGCAGAGTCTTGGGGAAGGAACAGTCCTGCCGTGGCCTGCAAAACGGGGTCAGCTATGTCTTCTAACCTGGTTTCCTAAGGAAGTGAGGCAAATGCAACTTGGCTGGCTCTCCATCTGTCTGTCAATACTCTGCGTCTGTTGGCTAAGTTCAGGCCCCTCTGGCAGAGGAGCAGAGGATACAAACCTATTCATATGTTTCACAAAAAATAGCTGGGTAAAGAGAAACAAAATCCTGGTTCTCCCTAAGGGAAAAGTTGCAGCCTGACCTCAGCCATAGTATTAGACATGGGAGAATCCCCACCAGCCTGAGCCAGAGCGACTCAGGCTTGTAAGATCTACTTGGTTGCATCTGTGCCTGCTGGGCGTTGCGGTGGAGATGTGGGTGCCCCTGACCAATAGCACGCCCGGCTGGCTGCCCCAGGTCCCTCTGCAGCGGTGATGGGCTGCCAACAGTGCCTGGAGAAATGGGAATTGGAAGGAGCCGATCCCAGGCACGGCGTGAGCTAGGCAGCGGGGAATATCCAAGAAGAGAAAGTTACTTTAAGTCCTTTCAGGGATTTAAATGTTTAAATAAAGGCAAGCTGGGGGGAAGAGTCTGGCTGCTGCCCCTTGTCTGAGTGTCTCTGCTGGAGTGAGGTGGCTGTGTGATCCACTCCCCAGGTTTGGGCTCTTGCTTGAGACACGGGCATCAAGGTTTAGTTCCTTCCAGGCAGATTTAAACCTGCAAATCCCAGCCTGATATGAATGAGCCAGCTGCTTGGACCAGGGAGATATTTGGGAGCTGGGTGCTCACAGCGACCCATGCTCCTGACCGCCCTGGACGTGGGGCTCCCTCCCTCCTCCCGGAGCATCTCTTCATTGTGCAGGGGGTCATTAAATATTCATCGAAGCAGAGACAGAGCTGCTCCCAGGCTGCATGGGGAGGGCTGGTGCTGCTCCGAGCCCTCTCTCCCCAGGATGTCTGACGTGAGATGTTGACATGGTGACTAGCACAGGGACTGAGCCCCAAGCTACCTGCTCCCGGGCAAGAGCCCTGGCCAAACGCCTGGAGGTTCAGGTGCCCTGGAGGCCCATCGCCCACATCCAGCCCTCTCCTGCTTCCTCGGTGGGCAGCCAGGGCCCCCTGCCCTGCGCTCTGAGATGTCACTGAGAAGCTCGGAGCTGCCAATTCCAATCCCCGCAGCCAAAGAAGATGAAGCATTTCACATCCCCCTGAGTTGCTAAATTAAAAAGCTGCTGTTTCCCCTGTGACTGATCCACTGAAGCTGCCGGGAGAGCATCGGCTGGGCCTGGGGGTGTGAGCAAGGGAGGGGGTGTTTTGGGGATCATCCTGGGATGGGCACTGTGAGCTGCCCCCAGGCTTTCCCAGCAGCATCGATGAAGGTGCCAGGTGATGTTCACCACTAAAAGCAGAGGTGACCACAGGCTGCAGCCTCCAGGCTGACCTGCCATCCAAGCAAGGGTGTGCTCAGGCCATTTCCACCTATCCCGTCCCCTCCTCCCAGACAGCCCAGAGCTGGGACCCTACCAGTGCTGCAGAGGATCCCTGCAGGCCCCCTAATCCTCCTCCTTGGCAGGATCAGCTCTGCTGGTGTCATTCTAGACAGACACGTGTCCAACCTGTTCTTAAAAATGTTGTCCTCCACCCTGCCCAGACAGTTTATTCTGGGCTTTGATTCTTCTCACTGCTAAAAACATGTTTCTAGTTTTTAGCCGATATTTTGCTGATTTTTGTCCTGCCTGCCATGGGCATGTTGTGGCCTTCATGCAGACTCTCCTCAGCTGGCCACCGCAGCCCGGTAGAGGAGGTGGCACACCTTGGTGCAGGGAAAGGGATGCCTGGGGTGATATTGCCCATCTCCCAGCCATGTGGCATTGCCAGTTGGGGATGTCTCACCTTGCTCCTGCCCTGTGCTCCGTGCTGGGACATTGTGCGTTTGGCTCTCGCTGCTGGGCACGGAGCACATGTGCAGGGAATCGCACCTTTTGCAGCCCTGTTGTGTGCCCCATTTGGGTGGTATCCTGGCTCTGCTTGGATTTTTCCCATGGACCGAAGAAAAGCCCAGAGCTGTGGGTTGCTCCCAGCTCTCTTTGATTGTAGCGATTTTCACTGGCGCCAGTAAGATAGACAGCCACAGCCCGCAGTTTATGGGACTTCATGGCAGTTTGTGCAGGGAATGTGGGACCACACTGTGGCTAGGCACCCTCTTTTCATACCCCACCCAGCCCTAAGCACTCAATATAATGTTCTTTGCTCCAGAGAGGCCTCTCCTCTGCTCCCTCAGGCCCCCCCTAACCTCTCCCTCTCTCCCAGGAGGCAGACGGCAGAGGAGCGGGAGGCCGAGCGGCAGCAAGCAAACCGCATCCTCATGCAGCTGCAGCAGGAGGCCTTCCAAAAAACCATCAACCAGCCCATCCAAGCTGACCCTATCTGCGTCCACAACTCCTCTCTCTTCGCCCTCCAGAACCTCCAGCCTTGGTCTGACGACTCCACTAAGATCACCAGCGTTACCACCGTCGCCTCCGCTTGCGAATAAGGCTGGCACCCGCTGGCAGCACGTGCACCTTCTGCTGGCGGGGCTGTCCCTGGTGGAACACATGGCATCCCTGGTGGGATGTGTGGCATCCCTGTTTGTCCCTGGAGAAGGCTGGCACCCCACGGTCCTCCGGCCACATGCGAATCCCACGCATCCGGCTGGTAAAACCCTCCACGAGGACCAAAAGGAAGGGAAACCACCCCAAAAACTCTCCCCGCCCATGGGGTTGCTGGAGCAGCGGTGGTGTCTCACCTCCCCCCAGCCCTTTTGTTCTCTTGAAAGTCTCTGGTGCTGACCGTGAACTTGCTGACGTGCTGCCAGACAAAAAGCCCAGCCCTGACAGACACGGCCGCCGGCGTTTGCCCAGTTGGGGAGAGAAAACTTCCTTCAGATTCTGCTGGTGGCAGTGGAAACCCTGGGGTCACCCCTATATATCCATATATATATATATATATATTAAAAAAAAAGTGTGTGTATATATATATATGTATAATTTGGACTGATGGCTTGAAACAAAAGGAGGAGGCTCCCTGGAAAGCGCGTCTCCTCCGTGAGCCTCCTTGGGTCGCCTGCGCTGGAGACGTTCGGGAACGCAACAAATGGAGGAAACAGCAGCAATTTCTGCTCGTGCCAGATGGGAACCCTTTGCATCTCACCTCACCGTCTCTCCTCCCCTTTTTCATTAATTTTTTCTTGTGAGGGGGGAATAAGAGAAGGATCTGACAGACTCCTGAGGACGGTAAATATGATATCTCAATTGTATGAAGAGCCCAAACTGTCCCCGGCTGCCACGGACTCCGTGCCCATCAGCGTGTATTTTAATAACGAGAAGACCTTGGTGGCAGTTTGCGGGGGTAATGCAGTTTCTTTCTGTGGATTATTTCCATATCATTTGCAAAATGTTGTCCAATGTTTTATTTTACCTCTTTCCCTTTAGAAGGCAATTCCTGATGGCAAAAAATCGATTTCACTCTCGACCAGTTTAACTTAGTTGTTTCTTTAATTGTACCGAGGGAATGAGACACAATTAAACAAAGCACTTCTTATAGCAAATGCCAGGAATATATAGATATATATATATACAGTATATATTTTTCAGTTACTTATAATCTAAAACAGCACTGCCAATTTAAGCAGCTAGTACAAGCAAGCAATCAGAAAACCTATTTTCAGTGAGATTTTTAAAGGCATTCGTTTGTTTGGGTTTTTTAAGTTATGCACTTATAAGGTGGTTTATGTGTATTCATTTTATAAAGTGCTTGTGTAATTTATGTGGAAACGAAAAAGAAAATAAAAAAGAAAAATCTCCAGGGTACTGAATAAATCATTTAAAGCCTTGCTCTTCCCTGTCTATTAGTTCCCCGCGAGGAGACAGAGTATCACGGCTAATGCTGAAGCCTCTGCCGTTTGTTTAAGATGGAAATAGAGTTAGTGTTTCCATTTGACTTTGCTCAAGTCCGCTTGGCTTTGGAAGCTCCAGAGGCAATTTGCTGTATTTTAATCCCCCATCCTGTAAATATTTTCAGGCTTCGAACCAGCAGCGTGTTTAGCACCAGCTTTAATGGGAGCCCTGCTGGGGGGCTTGCCGGGGGTGGCAGGAATTGCGCAGGGGCTTCGCCTTAATCACATGTGGAATAATTTCTTGAATCAGACCTTGGAGTGGGGTCTCGCCTGGGCTGGGGAGGACTAGAGTTATTTGTGTCTGAAACTTTGTATAGAAAGCAGCATTTGGATATAAAGAGACCTACAAGAGTGCATTTTAGAGACAGCCTTGCAGGGAATTTTTCTAGGGACGCTGTTTTCCGTTCATGCTCAGCAGTGCTCAGGGACATTGTCCCCAGCTAGGCAAGCCTTTCTCAGAGGAAAATCAAAGCAGTGGGAAAACACCCATTGGCTTCCTTGGGGAAATTCCCAGCCTTACGGTCAGGGAAGATGTGTTGGCTTCAGCCTGGCATTTCCTTCCAATCGCTGGGAATTATGCAGTAAAGGATATCGGAGGAGAGGACTGAAAAAGGCGTCCAGCCATGAGCCGCTGGCGGGGACCCCCTTACGTGACCCTGTGGGACGTGGGTGACAAAATACCCCCAGCCTTTGATACTCGGTGGCTGATCGTGCTCCTGGAAGCTGAGTCCTCTGGGTGCAGCATCGCTGGGAGCTTGTTAGGGGAGCATATGAATAGCCTGCTTTATCCAAAATCTGTTACTGCAGTATCGGGCCAAAAATTTATGGTGCTGTAGGATTTTCCCCTCCTGCAGTCCACAGAGAAACATCTGCAGCGATGGAGGGATGAGACGAGAAAAAAAGAAAAAAAAACACTGACCACCCCCCCACCCCCCCCCAAAAAAAAAAAAAAAGAAAAAACACAGGAAAATAAGTAAATACAGAAAGCACACATTTTTGGAGGTATGTTTAGAAGGTACCGGCAAAAAACTGCTAAAATAAAATACCTTTTCTTTCTTTTCCCAAGATAAATTTCATAGAAGTCTTTTGTTGAATTCTGTTTCATAGCCCAGACAGAATTTTAGGAGCTGATTAAGCTAATTATTTAATGTATGCCTAACTTTGGCTACAAAGATAACACTGGGGTTAGGGCTTACTCCTTCAGAAGGCATTGCTGTGTACAAATCTGTAACGGTTTACAGTTTGTTGCAGTGTATGTTTTTGTTTTCAAGGTTTCTGCATAGGAAAAAACACCAACTACAAAATAATAATAATAAAAAAGAAGATGATGGAGCTCACTGTTGATATTAAAGTGTTTTCTATTTTATTATTATGACACATCAATATCGTAAAATTTAATTCCAAGACAGCCATTTTATAATATCCACATTATTCAGTTCATATTCCAAAATGTTCCCCAGCGAGGTTGAATGTATGATAATGCCTATTCAAGGGCATGTGCTTAGATACAATATTTAGCTACACCTTGTTCTCAAAACTGTTGACTTCCTCCTTTTCTTATCAATCTTTCCTGTTAAAAAAATAGACCAGAAAAGAAATCTTGATATGAAATTACAATACATGTGACATTGGAACCAGAAAAATACTTGTCCAGTCTTTCTTGTCCCCGGAACAGTTGCTTCTGAAAGGAGTTTCTCTTAAAATATTTCTCCTGGATTCATTTTAAAAATTGGTTTAGTGGCAGGAAGTGTTTTTGATATCTGCATACGTGCTTCCAGTTATTAACGTGATGATCTGTACCTAGACAATAAAAGTTGCCTGAAATATGATGGAATTAAATCAATAAGCAGTGACATGAAACAATGACATGTAATGATATGTTTTGTAGACTGACATCACCTCAGCCATATCCCGGGGCCATCCATACCATGATGAAGGCTAATTTAAATTTCCCAATTATACCTGTTTGGGAACAGGAATAAAATTGCACTAAGACGCCTTGAAAGTCACTCCACTCTCCCCTCTGTCTCAAAATGTAGACAATCACAAATGTAAAATGGGAGTTAGGAAGAAATGTTTTTCCACTGTTTGCCTGTATCTAGGAAATACAGACCAAGGCAGAAGAAGAACTTGGGCCGGAGGGGGAAACCCGCATGGGGCATGGCAGGAGAGGACAACCACACCTCTCTATCGCCCACAACTCTGCCGGGGACCGAGAGCTATCCATTGTGTTGGGCTGGATATAGACGTGCTGAGCTTTTAAAGGCAAATTTTGAGGTGTGTACAGGGGGGGAAGGCACCATCTTCGCACGAGCAAGCGGCGTGTTAAACATCTGTGCGGAGTTGGAAGAGACGAAGCCCAGCTGGATGGGCTGCGGTCGTCTGGGTTCGGTCCCAGCTCAGCAAACTATGTGGGCACCAGGGAGCCAGAGGTCTGGCCCCCATTTAGCCAATTAGTTAAGCACATGAGTCATCCAAATGAGGATCAGTTGGTTTGTCCCTGCGGAGGGATGGGCCCAGGGAAAGGCTGAAAGGTCTTTGTTGGAGCCTCCTGCCTCGAGCAGAGCCTGCAGTTGAGCTTTTCCCTGGGCACGGGCCAGCACGTTTGGCCCCTTGCGGTATGTGGATGCCCCAGTTTCTATGTGAGCACTTGTAAAGGCTACATGCAGCTTTTCTTGGGCTGCATCGTCCCATCTACAGGGCATTTGTTATATATTCAATGCTATTTTTCCTGTGAGAGTCACCTGCGTGAGGCATTTGCTGGAGGAAGACCCAGGCGGGCGTGTGTATCCTCTAATTCGGTCTGAATAATTGATAATAAAGAGAGGCTCCGACCCCCAAGAACACCCATATGTAGGATCTCTTTCATTACTTCACTGGGACTGTAGATCAGTATTTTTGGATCTTAATTAACGAAATTAACAAAAACCACCTAATTAGGTGCTCCTAATTAACCAAACCACCAAAAAAAAGAAAAAAAAAAAAAGAGCTTAAAACCAGGGGTGCTGACCTGACATGCTGTTAGGGGGAGCCCAGCCCCATGGGAGACAGCCCCCTCCTCCCTGCCAAGCACAGCTTCCACGCAGGCGTGGGCTAGAGGGGGAACAAAACCACAAGCCAATTTACTGACAAAACTGAAAATGGCTTTGCTGAAAACTGTTTGGGTTACAGTAAAAAGCCAGGCCTGTCTGGGGTTCTGGGACAGCTGGAACTTTTTGAATTAATCTTTTCTTTTCTTTTTTTTTTTTTTTTTTTTTTTCTCCCCTCCTTCCTGCTAGAAGCGGGCTGGCTGAGTGACACTGATTTCTTTGTGCCACGCTGAGCTTTGATGGCTGCTGGTTTGAAAAATGTTTGTGAAATAAGATTTGGAATTATGAAAATAAGCTGAGTGGAAATTTTCTAAATGAAAAGGTCTTAATTTGCGAAGAAAAATTAGATTTAAATTTTATTTTTATTTTTAGCAAATAGTAAGGGAAGAAGAAAAGCACACAAAGCTATAGAGTATCACAACAAGTTTCTGCTGGAGTCAAATCAGATTGTCTCCACTTTTGCAGACCTTTTGTTTGTGAAGTTAGCTGGGACTTTGATTTTATTTTTTTTAATTATCGTTCTTAGTATTATTTTCGCCTTTGTTACAGTAGGAAATTTCTGTTTGATGTGTCGGTGCTTGCCCAAGATTAGGAGAGAGGTTCTTTGCCCTTGTTCCTTTCCATTGGTTAGAAATTCCTTGTTATTTTGATAGTTTTAAGTGGATTCTATACATTTATTCAAGTCAAAACTGTATTCAAAGAGATTTTTTTTTTTCCAAAAGCACTGAAAAAAATCTTGATTTTTCCAAGTGTGGAAATTCGTATTTTTGGTTCCTTTCCTTTTTTTTTTTTTTTTTTTTTTTGCAGCTACTTGTGGTAAGCCTGGGGCTGGCTCCGGCAGCTTTTAGCTCTGTAAGTCCTAATTACGCGCCAAAACCTCCAGCCAAAAGGCTGAGCGCTGAAGGTGTCCGAATCCCCCGCTGCAGTGAGCTGCGAACCCCTGCCCCGCGCTTCCTCGGGGCTGGAAAGTCAGTACTTACCCTCAGCTCAGCAGCCCTTTGCCTCTCTGCTGCTGGAGCGACAATGCAATGAACAGAAATAGACGGGGAGTCCCCGCTCTAATTCTTGAGCAGGAAGGAGCGAGGCTTGAGGAAACTCGTTTTCTCGCTGCCTGCAAAGAATGCAAACCCGCTGGTCTGCGAGCTGCGGTTAACTGTCTGTCTTTCCTAGACTGCAGCCGCCTAAAAATAACAAAGCGGTGATTAAAAAATATCAATCAATATATACTTTTTTTTAACTACAGCTGGGAAGAAATACAAAGACAGGGATAGACGAAAACATGGAGAAAGGCTCCTTTTCCCAGGGTCTTTCCTGTCTCAGGACGAGGAATTTTTTTGGAAAGTCACTTTCTTTAGCTATTGGTATCTGCCGTTGCTGATTCTTGGCTTTTGGGCACACGTCAGGGCTGGCCAGACTCTTCCTTTTGGGGTTTTCATCTAGAAAGCGTTTGGTTTTCGGTGCTGGTGGTCAACAGGAGCAAGACCGAGCCTGGGCTATGAGGTATGTTGGACGTAAACATGCTGAGAGGCAGGGCTTGACCCCAAGATCTCCCCACATAAAGTGGCAAAGGGGGAAACAAGAGGTACAGGTGGGGGAAGGGGCTTGCTCAGGGTCATCGTGAGGAAGCCAGCACAAGCGCACTGAGTTGTGGCCAGGCCTCTGCACAGCTCTCCCTCTCCAGGGGTAAGAGTCTCCCCAGCTCATCTGGCTGTTTTCACAGGAGAGCCCCGAGGAGAAGAGGGGCATCCTCCAAGGCCAGGCTGGGTTAAGAAGGGACAAATGCCAGCAGGTCCCTGGGAGCCACGATGTACCAGAAGGATGCTCTTTTGAAAGCTGCAGAAAAAAGGCACTGAGTTCCTGCAGGCCCATGAGGTGTGGGGACAAGCGGTGGGGGGCACCTGGGACATGGGGTCCTGGTCCAGCGGGAGCCTGGGGTGGGCAGAGGAGAGCTGTCCCCCAGCAGGGACTATACTTGGCCCTGCCGCAGGTGGCATGTGCTGGAGGAGCTCGCAGGGTCTGGAGATGTCACGTCACGAGGCTGCTGCTGAATCGCAGGTCCCGGCTACGGCATCCCCTGGTGACACAGGTGTGGAGTATGGTGATAGCTGCTGGGCTGTATCCAGGGCACTGCCCTCCTTCCAGCATTAAGCTCCGGGAAGTTTTATACGCATTTACAACACTTGGGCCAGGCTGTGCTCTTCTGCCGTTGGAGGGACCCCTGTGACCACAGAGGGATGCATCCTGGGTACCCTGCCCACCGACACGGCTGTTTGCTGAGGGAAGCGAGGCATCTGCTGAGGGGGCATTCCACACTGCTCACCTCCATCCTTGTGGAAACACTTGAAGAAATTTGGCTTTCACTTTGGGGTGGAGTGAAAACAAATGTTGAAACCTTATCGGTTGTTATGACAGGTCTGAAACCTGCCTTGGCCGTGGTTCATACCACCACGTCCAGAGGCAGGAGCTGGGACGCAGAGCAAATCATGCTCCCTGGGGAGCGAGGCAAGAGGGATCTGTTGGTGGACACGCAACAGTTCCCACACAGTCTCTCTCCAGGCCTGATCCTTTGGGTATCTGGGGGTACATATACCCTTGAGCAGAGCTGTGCCACACACTGTGGGCAGAAGCAAGACTCGCGGCAGTCAGGCGAGGGAGTGCAGAGCCCACACTGGGACCCCAGGGCGCACGTGTGTGTGTGCCAGCCCCTGGGGAAACACACCACATCCGCAGCAGAGAAAGCCCAGAGACAGGCAGAGACACACCTGTAATGTTATCTGGCGGAAAGGGTTTCCTGAGAGAGTTTGTGGCCACAGACACTGCCAAAAGAGGCAAGGAGTGAGGAACGGTGTCCTGTTGCTGAACATCTCCTGTGTTGCAAGAGCTGGTTTCTCTCCCTTTGCTGCTGACAAGTGGGACCACAGGAGGTAGGTCCTGACTCCAGCCTCTCTGCTCCCCTTCCCAGAGGAAACCCTGACTGTGGCTGATAGCTCAGCCCAAACTGTCCCTGGTGGGATGAGGAGAGTGGAGACCCCCCATACAAGAGATGGGGTGGTGGGAAGTGTGTGAGTATTGCCTGGCAGTGCTACAGGCACTGCCTTGCGTGGCTCTGACCCCATGGTCCTTCTTTCTTTCTTTGTGACCCACCCCCCATTTCAGTCTCAGAAAACTCTCTCTTATTTGCCTTTATTTGAAGGGCCTGTAGATGTTCTCTGGTTGGGAGCCAGAGGGCCTCAGGCCTCTCTGCATTGAGCCTGAGAGTGGGAGAGAGGGGTGGCTTGGCTGTCTATTTTCCCCCAAAGGATGGGGTCCAGGGCAAGATAAACCCTCCCACAAGTGCCTTCGGACAAATAGGGGTCAAAGCTATGGGTGTTCCCCCCCAAAAATGCGTGGCACCACAGCTTCACAGGTGAACCTGGTGCATGGTGAGCTGGTCAGAGCCCAGGATGGTGCACGCTAGCTGGAGTGAAACGGTGTCCTCGTGGCCACCTCTCTGGCCAGGTGTGAGCACCCATGGGTGAGTTAGACACGCAGGACCAGGGGGGACACCCTGCCCCACTACTCGCCCCTGTGCTGAGAGGGGGAAGCTGCCGGCGAGCATCCCTGCCAGCCCCGTTACCCGCCCCCGCCCCCGCTGCCAGCCCTTTGGGGGCACCCAGGAGCAAACGGTGGGTGCCGAGCTCCATCTAGGGGCCAGATAGCGCCTGGTGCCGCCCCATCAACAGGTCCCCCCCCGGCATCGGCGACACGGCGGTCCTTCCCGCCCCGTCTACACGCGTGGGGATGCTCACGGGCAGCCGAGCCCCAGGCTAACCCAGGGGTGGCTCAGACTGGGAGCACTGGGGAGGCAGCTCAGGAAGAAGCGCAGCCCAGCCAGGAGCTTGGCCTTCAGGATCGTAGATAGAACCAGGGCTGAGAAATTCAGGGGATGGATTCCCTTAAATTCAGTGTTCCCCACCGGGATTTAGAAGCGATACTTCCCATGGGATGTCCCGTCTTCTGATGCTTCATGTGATGGGTAGCTCTGAAGGCTGTTGGGGAGAGCTGGGCAGTGTCAGGGTGACATCTGTGAATGTGTGCAGGACCACTGCTCGGGGATTGCAGCCACACCGAGGACACAAAGCTGAAACCCCTGCAAGGCCCTGACTCCCTGACCTCCAGCAAGGCACGGAGAAAGGGCTCTGGCTCCATCCCTCTCCTGGCCACACACCCCTGCCTTCTGGCTGGTGGGGTGCAGGTAAGTACTGGAGTCAAGCAGATGGGATTTTTTTAAGCACACAGGGATGAGCTTTGGTCAAAGCAGGTGATGGCAACAGCTCTCTCGGACAGCCAAGAAGCTGCTTGCATTAATCAGTTCTCCCAGGAGAGAAAAAATTGAAACCCAAGAAAAGCTTAAACAGATAAACAAGGAGGCAACGATTTTCTCTTTGTGGCTTAGGAAGTCAATAAAGCTCAAGGAAACCACCTGTATTTTATTATGACATATTCATACGTTTAATGCTATTAAAACAAGAGTCTGGGGTGAGCTGCAGGAAATCAGAGCATTTAATGGTGCAGACACAAAGCCTCTCTCCTCCCTTCCCAAAGGTGATTTCAACCGTTTTAAGCAAATGTGTCTTTGTCTCTTAAAATAATTATGTGATTTAGAGAGACTTTTCCCTGACTCACATCAAATGAGTTTAATGGGGTCCACTCATGCGTGTGTGTGTCTGTTTAACAAGTTACTGCTTTTTAGAGCTGCTTTTATTTGCTAGAAAAGTAATTCTCTCTGAGAAGGAATTATTCGTGTTCCACTACCACTTGGCGTTTATTCCACGGTGCATTTAGTAGTGAAATGGTGCCCAGAGGGCAGAGGCCAAAATGTGATCTAAAAGGATATGCTGAAATTTTGTTTCCTCTTTTTAGCCTGATTTCCAAATAAAAGCCAAACTTTTGAGTGTGCTTGTATGAGTGGGTGCATTCAGATGAGTCTGTGGGTGTGTGTATCTATCAGCTTTGAAAATTTTTCTTGCCTCTGGCCCAATTTTGGCCAAATTTTGGTGATCTTGGAGCTGCTCCCTGGGCTCTCCTAAAGCCCAGGCCAAGGTCTCCCCTCCTTGCCCAAAATGTGATTTCCCCAGGGCAGAGCAGTGCTGGCAGCAGTGGGATGGGGAACTGACAGGGGGTTTCACACCTTCCACCACGTGAGTGGCAGATGCCTGGGTGGGTCCTCACAGGTGACCCTGCTGTCCTTGTCCCATGAAGACCTTCGTTCAGTGTTGGGGAGAAAAGGGCTGTTTGGGGGGCTAGGTGAGCATGCAGGGGGGCAGTAGGAGACCAGCTGCATTCCTACCCCCCTATCCATAGCTGGGCCAGCCAAGGAGTAGTTTCCCAAGGTGTACAGGGTGATGCTGAGGCTGCTTGCTAATGTACAAAATGGGAAGAAAAGCTGGGAAGCATCAGAAACTGCTTGAGTTTGGTAGGAAGGAGGGCAGGGGAATGCACAGCAAACCTGCTGGAGCGCATCATTTCCTGCAGCGAGGGGAAAGCTGATGGGTAAATCCCAGGTGAGCCCTGTTTGGTGCAGTCCTCAGTTGTGGGGGGGTGGTTGGGGAGGCAGAGCACTGAGCTATGGGCACGTCTGCCCCAGGCCACGCTCCTCTGGGAAGCCGCTTGCTGGGTGAGCTGCTTCATTTACCCGTTGTGCTGGAGGCACTGGGAATCTCCCAAGAAACTGAGCTCCGTCACTGAAGCAGCTAATTTCTTCTCACAGGTGTATTCGGCTGCTTCAGGTAAGGGTAAAATGAAGTGTCACATGCAAGTCATCAGCAGTCTGGGGACCAAGGGGGATAGTGACAGCTCAGCCACAACCAATCTGTGTTTCTCAGAGAGAAAAAAGACCAGCACAGACAACGAGAGGTGCAAGAGAAAGGGTTCAGCAGCTAAAGAATCAGGCTGATCATGGCATAAATCTAGTTAACAGGCTACAGAGATGGTCTCAGCAGGATGTCTCCAATCTCAGCCACCAAGTGGGGAAGCAGGAGGATGAGTGAGAATGTCTACAGCGTGCCTTCACCCACCCACAGCCCTCATCAGGCCGCAGCAGGACAAACTCCTCCATGGGATGCTGGTGCAAGGGCCACTGGCTCTGTCTGGTGCCCCACTGGCTGCAGCTGCTCACGAGACTCCTCGTGTGCCTGCAAAATGATCCCAGGGAATGCTACCCTGGCAGGAGGATCAAGTCACTCCACCAAAGCAGGCACCCCATTACAAAGAAATGCCCAGGGCTACAATTGAGAAAGTCTGGGCTACTCAGCCATGCCAGGGCACTGGCGTTGGTTTTTCTCCTCTCCTGGGACCACACAGCTTTGAGCCTGGCATTGATGGGCCTCTCCGAGGACAGTAGTAATCCAGAAATGGAGGTAGGACTACGAAATGTTTCAGTGACTCATTTGGGTGAGAGATTAATGTGTGTTGTGATCAGAATGGAGCCTTCTAACAATTCGTCTGACTTACTGGGTTTCCCAGACATGATATTTTTGCTTCTTAGTTTGTGTTTCAGACCACTCCTTTCTCCTGACTTGTAGCAAATCTCCTAGAGGGACATCTACATTTGACTAAAGGGCCCCTGTGATGGAGAACCTGCCCTCCCATTCCAGTCCTACAAGGTTTCCCCCATGTTAAAAGTTGCAACTTTAACCCCAAATTGCTTTGTGTCAAATCCTGAACTCATTGAGCCTTTTGTGTCTCTTCAAGATTAAAGCAGCAGCTTCTAGTGGAAGTGGGTTTTGTTCCCATGTAGCTTAAATCTTTTCTGGAGGAAGAAATCAGACCAATTGTCACATCCTTTGTGTCTGCAGTAGCTGTGATTGCAAACATCTGTAGTCTCCACCTGACGTAAAGCCACCAAGAAGGGCTATTGCTCTCTGTTGACCTTCCATCTCTTTACAAAATCAGAGCAAACCACTCCAGCTCCTTGTAAATGGTTTCTCCTGCTCTTGGCCTGTTGCTCTGATGGGACTATGTCCTTGTTCAGTGACCTTGGGTGATTATAAGGGAGCTGGAAGTTGTGGGTTTCCCAGGGGGAAGGAGCCTCAGCTCCTTTGTGTTAGTCTCTTGCTGGGGTTATTCACTGACAACAGACTAACAGACTGAGCTGAATTCCTCCTAGAGGATCTCAAGAAAATACACCAATGCTGAAACTGGGAACAGTGCGGAGCTTTTTTGGGAACTGCCAATGACAGCACTGTGAGTTCAGCTCTGTGGCAGTACAGTGATGGAAATGTAAGTATAATGGGCCCATCATGTCATTTGTACTGGAATGAGGCATCCTTGACCCCCATCTGCACAGACTGGTTGCTGTTGGAAAGTGCGTTACCAGCCTGGGTCCATCCAGTCTTTTTCCCTCCCTTATAATCCCATTCCTCGGGTGGTTGTTCACTCACCTATTTCACAATTAAAGATTAATTCCGGGCTCTGCCTCAGACTTCTCACCAAGGGACATCCCCCCTGTCACCCGCAGCGTGAGACGCAGGGCTGAAGGACAGGCCCTTCCCATGGAAGCGCTGAGCTCTGATGCTGAGTTGGAAATGATTCGTTCTAATGGTTTAAGGTGGGTTCTCTGAACCTGTCAGCCTGGGCCAGCCCTGCATGGACACAAGCACCTGAACGCCTCAAAGTATTGCAGCGAATTGGACATGGCATGAAACCTGGTCTCTGTTTTCCACTGGAGATAGGCTGTTGGTCATTCCAGCATCCCGCTCAGGAATTTGTCCCGAGCCCCCACCGATGTCTGCCTGAATGGGATAAGTGGACACATAGATCTGAACCCTCTTTGCTCATCTCCTGGGTGGAGGGAGGGAATGCTGTGGGATTTATGGGTGGGGAAGCAACACCTGGGCTGCAGCAACCCTGGGTGTGTTAAGCAACACACCCATTTATAGCAGAAAAATGCCCTTGTCCCCACAGCTACGTGGTGGTCTGTGAGCTCTTTGTCATCCCAGGTTCCCAGGGCAATGCTGCGGCAGCTTTCCAGGAGACAGGGTGGTGAGAGGCTGGTGGTAAGAGTCTAGGTTCTCCCATGCTCTGACCTGAGGGATGTCCTGGCAGGGAGGGTCTGACCCTGTCCTTGGAGTCCCAATCTTCTCCCCTGCTCCTTCCCTGCCCTGTTGCAGCACCTCCTCTCAGCAAAACCCCGGGCAGGGAGGGCTTGGTGACATCTATTTATTGTGCAGACAGCAGCACACGGGGATAGGGTAAATAATTTGGGAAATGACTCTGGCCATCACATCCCTGAGCAATTTGGTGGGAGAGGCTTTGAATGATCAGCTGAGCCTCACGCACGCTCCCTGCCGTTCACTTGGGCTTGAATTACCCGTTTATTTTACTTCCTCCTTGTTCTCATTGCCACACCACTCAAACTAAAATTATTCGCCTACAACCGCAAACGCGGGGATATATCACCGGGAGTGCTGTAGGGCTGTCGCCATATATAATGCTCTGAGCTCAATATTTATAGAGCTACATACGGCACAAATCATATCCAGAAAGCCCGTTGAGCTGGAGAGCTAGGTATAAACTCCAGAAATATCGCAAGCCATCGCTCACAAGAGACTGCCCGGCAGACCCGCTGGCCGTACATCACGCTGTAATGCCATCCGAGTCCACGCTCGGTGCTGGAGTGGATCAGAGGTCACTGCCAAGCTTTTCTTCCATAAATCCTGGGCGCTGGCTCTCAGCAAGGTTAGGGGCTGGGAGAGCCCTGCTCTGAGTGCTCCTTCCTCCTGCTTGCTGCCGCCGACAGCGAGCTGTCCTGGCACTGTGTGTGGGTATTTATCTTCGGGGTCTTGTCCTCCCTTCTCCCTCTCTGCTATAGGAAGCAGAGGGGGAATGGAGGAGGGATGTGATGGATCTCACAGCTCAACTCTACAAGCTATGGGAGCTGACAGCTCATCTGAAATGTCCTTTCGCTGGGCTTTGGGGGAGTCTGAGCCCCTCTTCTTCTCACCCCTCTGTGTCACGGTCTCCCTCATCCCCCTGCCCTGTGCAGGGACGCGAATTTTCTCCCAATGGTGTCTCAAACCCCATGTAGTTCAGGGCACGCAGTAGCCTGCCTGCCCACATAGCAAAGGCACGGGTATCAATCCCAAGATGGTCCAGGTGCCTCCGCCACTGCTTTCTCCCCTTCTTCTCAGCTCTTTTCCCACTTTCCAAAGTTTGTCCTTGGCTTGGGTGGAGCTGATGCCTCCCTGGGAAGGGGAACGGTTCCTGAGCAGGGCAGACCCTGATGCTCTGCAGGGATATTCTGTTGCATTTAAAGTCAATCCAAAGAGCAAAGCACAGGTAAAATGAGTGCTCTGCAGATGAAGACTAATCCCTCCCCAGCTCTTCCCACCCCTGGCAGCCCCCACTCTCATGTGCTGGTGGTCCAAAGCATACCGCAGTGGATGGAGAAGATGCAGGAGATGAGACATGATGCAACGGGCAGATGAAGCTTCTCTGAAGCAGGGGAGCAGTGACATGGTGCATTCTGGACAAATAAGTGCTGGGTTTTTGCCTAAGAAATCACCAGCCAGACAGTCACTTGTATTTCTAAGCCGAGTATGATGGACTTGAGCTAACCAGTCTCTGACTCTCCCCTCTCCCCCAGCAGCGTGGCAGGCAGACTCTGACATTAAGCAAAATAAAATCCAACCCTTAGCATTAAGTAAAATTCCCAGCGTGATGGGTTTGTGGCTTGCAGCAACAACTCAGCAGGGGCGTGTTAAAGCCAGTCTCCAGCGAGTGGAAGAATGAAGCTTTGCAAAACCCTGACGAGGCAAAGCTCCTAAAATAACAATTGAATTAAACTTAATTCATTTTCATTTAATACCCTAATAGTGCCTTTAGCAAATGAGGCTATTATTATTTTGAGGAGGAAAATGGGGAGGTGCAGTCTGGATGCAACTCACATCTCCTTGGTGAAAGAAAGAAAACTTCAATGGAAATGAAAAGAGCCATGGGAAGAAATGCAGACAATTCAGATTTTCCATTTAGAAAGAAACACCCCAAACCCAGAAAGCCTCAAGTTCTTCAAGATGTGCTCCAGACTCCAGAGTGTGCAAAACCATCTCTTTTTTGCCAGGTGCTGGGGATTTGCTGGGTTTGCCGGGGTTAGACCATGCTCGCATCCAGCATCCATGGCTGAGCACCTCCTGCCCTCCTCTCCTCCTGCAGCTTCTTGGGCATCTCTGAGGCATCTGAACCCCAGATTCCCACTGCTCGCTCTCCCTGCCTCAAGCCCCGTGAGCATGGTCTGAAGCTTTGTGCTCGCTTTATTTTCCGTGGATGACGTGTTGGTGTGAGCCCTTCCCTCAGGAAAGCCGAGCTGACCCCTCCGCCACTGGCCCTGACTCAGCAGGGCACGCAAGCACAAGCTCAGGGTGGCCCTGCACCGAGGCAGCCCTGGACACTTATCCCTGTCTGGGACAGCCTCCAACCACACGCTTGCTGTTAGCCATGGCCGGGTCCTTATTTTCAGCAATGCCTCCTGTCTGGTTCTGTTCCACCTCAAACCAGGTTCTTGAATTGACCATAATTTCCGCTTGGGGTGGGATTTGGCAAACCCCTTGCTGCCAAGATTTTCTTTCTCTGTTGGGGCTGCAGATCAGCGTGCTAGAAAGGGCATCCCACAGCTCTTCCTCTCAGACCCCCCCAGCAGAGAGGGGATATCTCATGGTCCCACACTCCAAAGAGGGATGGTCGAGTGATTCAAGCAGCAAACGGAGCCAAGGAGCCATCCCAGCCCTGTCCCCCAAACTTTCCTGCCCTGAGCCTCGGGCTTTGCAAAGCAGAGGGAGCAAAAGCTGCTCCGAAATGGCCATGCAGGCACTGAACTACACTTCCCAGTAGGCCACAGAGCAAGGGCAGCGCTCCCCTCCTGGTATTAAAAAGCCTTCGTTTGACTTGCTCATGCTCGATGGGGATGGGGACAGCTGGGGGATTTCAGGGCTGGAGGCAGCCGCTGCTCGTCGCTGCGTAAGCAACAGCAGGCATTAGAGCAAAATTAATTTCCTCTCTTAACGCAGCTCTCCTCTGTCACTACTGGCTTTGCAGTCTTCCTCCCAGAGCTCTAGAAAATAGCCCAGACAGGCTTTGCAAGGTCGCCTCGCCCTCTGTCTTGCTCGGAGGCAGGCTCTGCTGCAGCTAATCCTCTCCTGACAGACCTTTTTGTCTCTCTTGCTCATAGAAACCTTTCTCCACCTGCCCTGGTTCAGGCAGGCAGCTTCTTAGCTTTAAGAAAGATGAGAAGAAACACTCTGATTAAGACACAGCTTTTCAAAACTCTCTGCTCTTCCCGTCAAATAGAATGGGTTAATTTTACGGTTATTCTCCCAAAACCGAATGAGAAGGTCCCTGGGGCAGCAAGCACCCATCTTTTCCTATTGCAGCCTCTCTGCTGCCGACAGATGCTGCTGCTTCTCTCTCTTGCTGCCGGGCACGGAGAAGTGATATTTAGAGCCTGGGCCTGCAGCAGGGGTGAGAGGCAGGTGAGAAATAACTTCACAGGGATATTTTCCTGTAACGTGAAGAGTTAGCATGTACCCATCTAGCTATTCCCCTGCACCTTTCTGCGGCCGGCAAGCCACGTCTCTTGACCCTGATGGACTTTCGTAATTATTCCAACTAAAATCCAGCTCTACTTTTGAAAGCAAGGATTAATGGGAAAACAATTAGCAGACCTGTGGAGTACTCCATCAAAATCAGACCATCAGCATTTTGGTTTTTTTTAATTTGTTGCAGATGGAGAAGAATATGAGACGTAGGGAGTGAACTCCACCATCTCTGGGATTGCCATGAGCCTTCTGGATTGCTGTCTAAGGAATGGATTTTCTTGGGCGTTATTCCTTTGAAGGGAGATTCCTGCTTTGGGTGAGAGACGAGACTTTGAAAAACAAACATCGAGGCAGTCATTTGCCAGAGCTTGTGAATGGAGTCCACATGCTGTGCACATAGGCTCCAGACATGTTTGCAGGTAGCGGAATGCCTGCCCCATTTCCTTTGCCCAAAGTTTTCCTGTCCAACCCCTTTCTTTCCATCCCCTTCTCTGGAAAATAATCCTCATCCTCCCTGCTGTAAAGGGGAGCCTAGACAAGGCACCAAAACCAAAGTCTGTGACACAGCAGAATGGAGGGCAGGAGGGGCTGGGAAGCTTTCCCCAGCTTTCCTTCACCACTCCTTCAACTTTCTTATTGCCAAAAATTATTGCAGAAGGGTTTTGAGGGGGGAAACTTGTCACCACTCCAAACTGAGATGCTTCAGAGCCAAGTCCTGGCTGTCTCGCTCCAGACATCGGTTACATGGAGTGGGTGGTCCTGGTGGTAGCCCCAGCTTATCAGTTAATTATTATTTCTTCTCACTTTGGGGTGACTCTGTCTGTGTCTTTATATCTGACAGTGCTAACTATCCTTTTGATTTCCCTTGAAATGTTCATGGATCAAATTGGGCAAATTCTCTGCCCCCTCGGCCACAGTTTCTGTGTCCTGGGATGGGCAGGGTGCAAGGAATGAAGGCAGAAGTTGTTTTGCAACCTTGCCCATGGGCGTCACAACTGATTGCCCCTGCAGGGCAAAGGAAGAGAGATGGAAGTGAGAGAAATGAAAGCTATTAGTATCAAACAATTAAGGGCTATGGTTGAATTAGGTGGAGAACAAATGGGACTATTTGGGAAAAGCATTAGTGGATCATAAAATGATATGATTTTAAGAAATGAGAAATAGCAGCTGATTACAGGCTGTGTGACACCGGTTTTACATTGCTACTTGTGCTGATGGGCTTGGAAGTTGCTTTGCTGCTCCACTTTATTTTGCTGTGCCGGAAAGCACTGCTGGATGAGGGGGATACAGGAGCAGCAGCCCAGGGTTTGTTTGCATCATCTTTGAATCATAGCGTAATTCAAGTTGGAAGTGACCTCAGGAAATCTCTGATCCAGCCCTCCCTCTCTCCGAGCAGGGCTCACTGCTTCTAGGTCAGATTGCTCAGTTCAGTCAACCTTTGAATGTCTCCAAGGTTGGTGACCCCCAAAGTCTGATCCATCGTCCAGTATTTGACTACCTTTCATGTGGAAAGTTTCTTTTCCTAACATTTAATTGGACTTTTCCTTGATGCAACTCGTGTCCATTGCTCCTTGTGTCCATTGCTCCTTAGCCTTTCCCTATACTCCAAGAAAAGTCTGGCTCCACCTTCTCTAACACCCCACCCAGCATCCCTGGCGTGGACGAGGGTGCCTGTGCAAGGGGATGTGCAAGCACAGGACACCTGGGGGAGCTGCCAGCGTGAGCATAAAGCAATGTGAATTGTGATCCCCCTTACACTCAAGGCTTAAATACTTCCACAAAAAAAAAAAATGCTGCAAATCATGATATTTTCCCTCAAATGATTATTTTTCTGAAACTCCGTCACTGGAAGTAAAGTGGATGTAATATTATTTGCATGACTCAAAGATAGGGCCAACAGCTGGGGGTGTAACTGGTGCCCATGTAAATGAGAGCAGAAAATAACGTGGGGACAATCTGTCTGTCCATCAGCTGCATGCTCAGCACATGCGTGGCTCTGCCAGCCTCAGAGCAGGGTGCAGAGGATCTCCTGACAGGTGAAGGGGTCACACTGGCGGTTTGGTTGTCACCAAACACTGATGGTTTGGGTGCTTTGCTGCATTTTAGAACGGGTTACAGAGAGGCGGGTTACAGGTTAGGCGGGATGTGGTTGCATCCCCAGCTCTGTGGATGGGATGGTCATGCAATGGCATCACAGGCATCAAAAACAGAAAGCAGTGCTGCTACCCAGCCAGCATGACTCCCAGCTACTGCTGGGAGAGCAGGGAGCTCACTGGCCAGTGTCATTATGCAGCAATGTGACGGGTTCAAAGCTGCTCCAGGTGCCCTAAAAAAGCCATGGAAATGCAGACTGGCAGTACCAAAGGAAGGCAAAGACATTCAGGAAGGCAGCTTTGTGCCATGGGGCCAGGCAGGGCAGTGGGTTCATCCCAGTTCTGGCTATAACTGCACGGAAGTATAAAGCAGCTCGTAACACTTAAGCAACTGGCAGGTTTGGGACAGGTCATAGACATGGGAGTCACAGGGCTTGTCCAAGGTGTGAAGTCCTGTCAGCTGGCATGCAGTGACCCAGGGGACCCCATAACCCTCCCAGCTCTGGGGGTGAAGCAGGAGGCAGGAGAGTTTCTGCTAGTGGGGACCCTGGTTGCAAAGGAGCTGTGTGCACACACCAGGGAGGGCTCTGGAGTCCATTTTCCCAGGGCAGCAGGATTTGAAACATCCAGGGACTGAATTTCCTGTACTTTTCATGTCTCTAGTCAACATTTTGGCTGAAATTCAGCAAGACATTTAAATTTGGGGGGGACAGGAACTGAGGGGCATGCATGATGTGCACACAGGTCCACCTAGGAGGAGCTGCCTGTTGCTTCTCTGCTGCCCAGCTGTTTCTCAGAGTGGTCAGGTCGTGTCTAACCCCGTCCCTAGCTTTGACCTTCGCTCCTGTCCCCGAGATCTGTGGCACTGGTGTCACTTTGGTTTTAGCATCAGTCCTCTCTGAAATCACTGTGAACCACTGGATGGGTCTCACCTTTCAGTCTGCATTACTGGAGTAGCATCCTGCTTTCTCAGCTCCTGGCATGGGACATGGGGAGCAATATGCTTCTTTGCACGGTGTCTGCCATTAGCGGTGTCACAAGCCCTGGGAAAATATGACGTGATTTCTCTGTGGGATGCGAAGCGACTTCTCACCTCGCAGAAGAAGGGATGTGGCGGGGCGTTTTGCTCACATAAAAACCCTTCTGCTTTCCTGGTTTTTACCTTCAGAAAGGGTTTTTTTTTTCCCTTCTTAAAAACGTCTGGCAGAGGGCAGCACGCCCTGCTCTGTCCCACACGGTGGGGTGGCGTGGGCAGCTGTGTTTGGGGGGGGACGGTGGCGGGAGTGCAGCCTGCAGAGGTCCCCCTCGCCTAAGCTTTGAGAGCCAGGCAGGCCGGCAGCGCCGAGCCGGCTCCGCCGCGACGGGGAAGGGGGGAAACGGCACCGGCGGGGGTGGGGGGACGGGGACACAGGGTCTCCCCTGGCATCCCCCCGTCCCCAGCTCCCTCCTCCACTGCCCGGAGCAAAGCGGCGTTGGGATGCCCACGGGTTTGTCGTAGGGATGTGGTGAGGTGAGCCTGGAGAAGCGGTGGCTTTGAAGAGGGGTACCGGTAAGGGAGGAAAATTAACAGCTTGGGCTAATCAATGCTGTACTTAGGGGGGACGACAACCTGAATTTGGGGTTTTGGCAGCTCCTTCTGCCCTGCCAAGGAGGCACCTGGAGCAGGAGGTGGCCAAGGGCTGGTGTGAGACAGCAGCACTTTGGGTCATGCCAAGAGCAGAGGCCAGCACTTATCAGAAGCTGAGGGGAGAGGAGTGGGACAGGAGGGCCCTTTCCTCCTCCCCAGCTGCTCAGGGGTCCAGTTTTTGCCCCAGTATCTGTGGTGGATTTGGAGCTCTCCAGCTTGTGCCCATGTCAATTCTGTGGCCTTTGGCAGCGTACAGGAATTTGGGGAGCAAAAACTCCCAACCCAGCTGGATTAAAAGGTAATACCTACTGGGGACACTCCAGAGAAAAAAAAAAGGGGGAGGGGGGGTGGGGTATTCCTTCCTGTGCCCTGTGGGAAACCACAAGCAGCTGGAAGGAACCCTCCGTGGCCAGCCAAGGCTGTACCCCCACAGGGTGCACGCTGCTTCCTCCAGCCTCTCTGCAAAGCCAGGCCGGGGCAAGGCAAGGGTTCGCAGGGTGCCCTGGGATCTGCTCACGCCCTGGGTCCCCACCGCAGCTTTTCCATTCATGCTCCCAGGCCTCCCCTCGCTCTCAGGGCATGGGCAATGGGAACCCTGCCCTGACCGCCTGCAGAAGCGCTTGGGTTTAGTGTTCAGGGTTTGGGGATGGAGACAACACTCTGCACTCTTCTAATCCCCTGCTTTAAAACAAAAACCAAATAGGGGACAAGGTCATCCACCCACCCATGTGTCAGTACCTGCGATTTTTACTGTAGGACACAAGCTGCCAGCGCCAGTAAACTCCTCCTGAGGGAAAGGAGAACAGCAACCAGTTAACAGTGTAAAGAGAGGAAAGCCCTGTGAACGGGTCCTCCAGGGGAATCAGCATGGGCTAGAAGTTCTGCGGTGGCTTGCCCTGTGCTGTCCTGTTGTCGCCACTCTGTCCTCTGAGCATGATGTGAGTCCTTTCGAAGGGGAAAGTTATTTCCATAATAAATGGAGATGGGAGGGAGCTGAGAGGAATATTGGCTTTGTCAGGAAAGGACAGATCAGAATTGATTTATTTGGATGAATTCAACATCTTGGAAAACTCCAGTCTGGTTGTAAGAATAAGGTTTTTTTAAGGTAAGGAGCATTTGTGCAACAAGATGGTCCTGGTTCGTCATGGCCTTGGCATTGCATTGGGCTATGAACCCATCACAGACCCTCTGCAGCTGCTTTTGAGTGCCCTGAACGTGTAAAGTGGGGCTGGTGCTGGGGAGGGTGGACTTGCTGTGAGTAGTCTGGGTCCCTGGCAGGGGGTGCGTTTGCAGGCTGGGATATGGTTCAGAGCACTTGTAATCCCGGGGTATGTGGCCCTGGTGCAGCGAGACCTTCCCTTTGCCATGTGCTGCCCTGACTGCTCTCCTTTCCAGGCTGGGCACCAGGAGGGATACAGGGGGGCTCCCAGCTGGGACAAGCATGGGCCTGGGGGGCACAATGGGGCAGTCGCTCACTGAGCTTTCACCTGTGCCAGGGGAGGTGGGCAGAGGGACTTGTTAGCAGGCTGCTGGAACTGCCCACGCTCTCTCACAGGGAGGTTTGCTCTGAATTTAGCAGGGGGGTGAGGTCGGGGGGGCTGTGGAGCAGCAGCCCATCTCCCCAGCAGTCGGGGGGGTGGTTCTCCTCGTAGCCGGGGGAGGGGGTTCACTGCAGCCTCGGTGGTTGCCTGCATCCCTCTGAGGGACCCCTGCCACGTCGGCAGAAGCGCCCCCCCCCCGCCCTCTTCATCTACAATCCCGCTATACCCGGGGAGGGTCTGAGTGGGGAGGGTCCGGGGGGCGCAGAAGGACCCGTCACGGAACTCCCCCGGCCGTGGGGCTGCGCTGCTGCACGGCGGCGGCTCAGGCGTGAGCTTGGGCCGCCCCCTCGCTCCCTTCCCCGCCGCGGCCGCTCGGTTCCCCCAGCCCCACCCTGGGGGGGAGGCGGTGGGGGGAGAGCTGCCTTGTTCGGGAAATGGGAGACAGGGGTTGGGAAGGAGGGAGAAAGGGTTTTGCCAGAGGAAATCGATATCCCGTGAAAAGTAATTATTGAAGCATAAATTTATCATAAGGGTGATCACCAATAAAACATCTCTTGGCGACGTTTTAATTTAAAATCAAATTCGAAAAGGCCCCCCTCCCCCTTCCAAAAAAAAATCCTTAACAAGCAGAAAAATAACTGCAGCCCTTGGAACACTTCATTATACGTTCAAAGAGAGCTCCATCATCTTCGCACCGACGCCGGGCTCTGCTCTTCTGATGGATCCAATGCAGCTGATTTATGGAAATGACTTGCAAATCCATAAATGTAGTTTGCAGTGACAGCCGTGCATATCACTAGTAATTCCTTTAAAGTATGCAAAGAAAAATGATTCATATCTGGTTGGACCCTGCCTTTTCCAAGGGTCGCCACTCTTGAGTCTTGATGTGTTTGTCTGTATTGGTTTTCCTCTTGATTTTTTCTTTTTTTTTAATTTTTTTTTTTTTTTTTTTTAACTCGGTGATGGATGAGGCAGAGATCTTAGAGCTGAAACCCGGGACCCTGAGACCGCCGGCGCGGGAAGGGTTAAGCCTGTGGGAAGGTGGTTTTGCCCCCCCGTCCCATGGGACACGCGTGGGTCGAACGCGACACACACTGCCGCACTCGGTGTCGTGTGCCGCCCCCCCCCCCCCCCCGCCTCCGCTTTTTTCTGCAGCCCCCCGCGTTTCAGCCCCGGGTCCCGAAAGCTTAATTGTGATAATTAATTAGCCCTTCGTGCGTGATTGCTGGGTGACTCCGGGGCGGGCAGAGGGGGACCGGGGAGGTGCAGCCCGGAGGGACGTGTGCCTCAGTTTCCCCACCTGCGAGCGGGGCAGCGCCCCAGGCGTGGCGGGGCCTCCTGCGACACCACTCCTGGGGCTTCCCTGTTTCCCCCCCGGGGCTCCCAGCTCTCTCCTCCTTGCCTCCTTGCACAACCCCAGCACAAGGGGCTGGGCCCGCACCCGTCAGGAGCAAGCCTTCCCGGGGGGGGGGGGCAAGGATGGTGCAAAATTAGCGGAATTTCTTTACTGTTTTTCGCAGTTATCCCAGGTACCAGCACCCCACACTCCCCCTTTTGTCTCCCCAAAGATCATCCTCCAGCGGTATCTCCGCTAATGCATTTATTAGGCTTCATGATGCAATAACCAGAAGCAGCCAGAAAATGTAGCATATTTCCACATTATCATCCAATTTCCCTTCCTGGGTATTTAGTTCAACTCTTTAACACCAGCCACATAATTAGAATTTGGATTTCCATTAATTTTCCTTGGGCCTGCAACCATTTTAAGATCACACGGGTAATTAACGTGATACATCACTAATTTCACCAAG